>QRFB01007043.1:13925-36117 GCA_008931105.1 Oenanthe javanica | reverse complement strand
CTGAAGTCCAAAACCAGTATCCCACTGTTGACTACCAAAACTCTGCCAAATAAACGAGGAAAAATTGTTTAATGTCTTACAAGTTACAACGATAATCAAATTGAGCAGTAGACAAAACATATATATCATCATAGAAATGTTAACTAATTGGTGCATATATACAAAAGTTCCTGATTGCCGAATTGAATTCATANTAACTAATTGGTGCATATATACAAAAGTTCCTGATTGCCGAATTGAATTCATAATATAATTTCTTAGGTGATTAAGAAATTATTCTGAATACCTGCATCTTCATTCCATCTTCAGCAACCCACAAATAATCTGGGACCCTAGCGAGGTGTTTCTTGAAGTAGTCACCATCTGGATCCTCAACCCAGCAGGCCAGCATACACAAAACCTACACATACACTTACATGATTCTACATTTCTACATATACGAGAATTTATCCGAAAGCATTTCCACATAATACATTAATAATATTAACTTATAATATCTGTAATTACCTTCTCAACACATCCGATGGTGATGTATCTGCTATTCTCATCTTCATAATGTATGTGTTTCATTGTAGTTTCAAGAGCCTTTTCTCTTATCTTGTTAAACGGCCAACGAGTTAAAAGTGGCTCTGTGCATATGTAAAGGCCATCCCAAATCAAATCTTGAACCAGAGGATGAGGATAGTAAATGTCTTCCTGCAATTAATTTGAGCACGCATGTATATTAATTTACACAACAATGGCGCATTTTTTCCAAGAAAAATGAACTACTATAAGAGTAAGGAGATCAAAGTTACCGGTGCACAACAATGGCGCATTTTTTGCCAATTTATTTGATGGTAGGGTTGATCATAAAGTTCTTCTCTCAATTGTAAAATGAGAGGAGTGGTGGAGGCTACAAATCTTTTTCCATACAAACAAGACATGGGCATGTAAACCATTCGACAATAACACCACATTTTTGCTGCAATTAGTCCAATTACAGTATCAACATGAGTTGATTAAAAAGTAAAAGAAACAAAAGGATAATTGCATATATATAGTTGATCGATCGAGTTGCATTTAATTAACATACCCGGATGCATGGGAAGGAAGGAAGGAAGAATCCAAAACTCTGGTGGCATTGGGTTGCATCCCAACCACTCATATACACCAAGTATCTAGAAACCATGCATATATAACATGAATGCTATTTTACTAGAGTTTGCTATTACGACCTCGTTTGATTTATCTAATAAGTAACTTATAAATTGAAATATTTATGCATTTTTTTACTTATAAGTTATTTATCAGGAAAAAAATTTATTACGAAAAAGATAGTGACAAACCGAAAGCCAGGTTTTCCCCCAAGATGGCATGTGGGTAACAGAGCCGTGGTCCAGGATCCATTTTCGAGCTCTTGAACAAGCATTGTTTACACCCCCATCTGGTCCTTCTCCGAGTAAACGCATACAAATGTAGCTTAATGCAGTGCAGAACATAGTGCTATGTCCCTCTATGTGTAATCCCCAACCACCATCTTCATTCTGCAATCATTTCACCATTATCAGATATTTATAATAAAACAAGTAAACATCGAAAATGATAAATAAAAAATTGTTGAAAAAATATTTACAAATTTGTATCGAATAAAAAGATAAACGTATAAATCTATAAAAATAACTGTTAATTTGAAACGGAGAGCACGAATTCAAAGTCATATTAGAATTAAGAGTATATTATAGAAGTGTGGCTGAAGTCTACTTGTTATAACATTTTGGTAATTGAATTTTCAAATTTACCTGGTGACAATACAGGTATCTGAGGATTTCTTGACGGTGTGGGGCTGGGAAGGTGATATTGAGATGCCCCGTGATGTACAAGCACATAACCTGAGTTACACATGGATGGTAAAAATTTAAGATTAAACTCAGTACTAAAGTGGGTCAAATTATAACACTACAGTACATGTTTAAATGGTTTGTACTAACAGGGACAAAAAACCGAAACCGAAACCTGTAAAAACCGATCAGAATAAAACCGATTCGAAACCGAAACTGAAAAATTAAAAACTGAACCGCTTAATCGGTTTCGGTTTTGATTTTATGTTCGAACTGATAAAAAAACGGAACCGAACCGATTATTAATATATATATATATATATATTATCATATATTAGATAATAAAATAAAATAAGTCTTGGGCTTAACTAATGGGCCACTTAAAACTAATACTTGCACATTAGTCAGACAGTTGAGTAGATATTCGCACTTGAGTCTTACAGTCCAGTGGTAGGAGCCTAGTAGGTTAAAAAATTTTAGGTTAGTAATATTAACAGGAGCCTAGAGGGAAATTATGTTTTTTTGCCCTTTCTGTTACTATCCCAGGTTATTTTACACGGATCACTGGATGCCTTAAATAACCTTTTAAAGCAAACTGTTGCATTGTTAGTTGTTACCACGCCATGCCTCTCTGCGGGTGTCTAATTGTCTTGATGTAACTTATTAATCTATTATTAACACTCTGTATACTCGTTTCTGAAGTAGATTTTAACGATATAATTTTTTTAAAAAGTCTACAAATCATTTTTTTTTAATTTTGTATGATACGATTTTAAGTCCGAAACCGATCTGATTGTAATCGAACCGATATTTTTCAAATCGAAACCGAACCGATGATTTCGGTTTCGGTTTGAGTTTTAAATTTTAAAAACTGAGGTAAGCGCCTAAGCAATTTCGGTTTTATTCAAAAACCTCCCGATCCGAATCGCGATGTCCCCTAGTTTGTACATGTTTAGGGTAAATGGCTTGTCTATACAAGGAAATTCAGCTAATACCTTTTACTACATGGTAAAATTCAGCTAATACCTTTTACTACATGGTATCCACCTATTTTCGTGTATATTGTAGTACTAGACACAGTAATGTTTTTGCCACTTGCTAGCTCAGTTTTATTTTATATGATTTTTTCTTATGTATTTCAATATTTTTAAATATTTTATATTTATATAAAAATATTAAATTTAAATTTTTGTATAAAATGAAAAAAATTAAGAAAATATATATTATTTACAAACACCTCTACTAATTAAATACATTAGTGACACACATTATTGAGGAGTATTACTTTATACTCCCTTTTTTTTTGACGTTTGATTTTTCTGCACATATCTTAAAGTGTTTTGAATGCATAGTTAAAATAATTATTTTTTAAAAAAATTTTTAAATAAAAATATATAGCTTATACTAAAATTCACAAAAAGATTTTTAAAAAAATAATTATTTTAACTATTATGTCAAAGTACTTTAAACATGCAAAAAAGTTAAATGACAAATATAAAAAAATATATGGAATATATTATTTTCAAAATCAATTCTAATTTATTTATATGAGATTTTACACTAAATTTTTTATTTTATTTTAAAAATTATTTTATTATCAAAGTTCAAAAACAATGAAATTGGAATACAAAAATGAAAATATTTTGATTAAATGAATATAAGAATAATGTTAGTATTTAAAAAAATAAAAATTACATCAAATTCATGCACCACTAAAATTTGTTATAACTTTTAGTGTCACACAAAAATAATATAACTTAGAGGAGGATTAGCAATAAATTTAACATCAAAATAATATAAAAATATAAATTTAGAGTAGGATTAAAAATAATTGGAGTAGAATACTTAGTGAAGTACAATAATTAAACTTTTTTCCTACTTGAAATTAATTATATAAAAGGAGCTTTTGAACCATTTTATCATACAATAATTTATATATACGGAAACTTTTTAGAATAAAAATTATGAAAACTTTCATTAAATTCTGCATAATTATAATAAAAATATTGAAATAAATAATCTAAAATCATAATTTTATTTACAAAATTATAATAAAAATTTATGTACATAATTTTTTTTCAAAACAAATTTGAAAATAATTTTATTAAACTTTCTAAATAAAAAATTATTTAACTAATATTTTTTAATATACATGATTTTTTAAAATAGACCGGAAAGAGGATGTTCACATTTCCCGAGAAATCTTGTTTGACTAAAAGTTTAATACCACATAAGCCTCTTGGAGACCAATCACTAGCCATTATAACTAAGCGAGGCAGTTGCCTGGGAGATGCTCTGGCAGATGAGGGATTAGCTAGAGAGGTGGTGAAAGAGGGAAGAGAGATAATGGAGGAGGTTACTGTGCCCGTTTCAGATTTCTTAAAAATAAATAATAAGTTATTTATTTTTTAAAAAAATATGTATTTTTATATTTTATTTAAATATTAATATTTAGTTTAAAATTTTAAAACCAAATCTTATTTTCAAAATAAAAAATAAATTATTTTGTTCCAAAAAAAGTACATATATACGTACTTTTTCTGAAAACAAGTAACTTATTTCCAGAAATTAGGGGAACAAAACAGGTCAATATACTTTAACCGTTTCTTTCTATGTATTTTTTCACATACATTTAAGTATTTTTCATGTTATAGTAAAAATAATTAATTTTAAAATCATTTTTAAAAAATGAAATATTAATTACATATTTTAATTTAAAAGGGAAATTTAAAAAAAGTATTATTTTTATTATAGGGCCAAAACACCTAAATATGTATGTTAAAAGTTAAAGCGCCTTATAAAAAAATGGAAGAAGAATATAATAATTTTTTTCTAAATAAAAATTTAGTTTACCACAAACTTGTCGAACACGTGCTGTTCACAAACTGAAAAAGAGGGAACTGTAACCGGCACGGCCCGCTCGCCCAACCTGTGACAAGCCGGCACGGCAGGACCGAACACACACGAGTCAATAATCCTAAATTGCTTAAAAGATTATCAAATTAATGATTAGATTATACCATTATTAATTTATTAGTGTACTATACTACCAACTTGCATCACTTAATTATTTCCTTCCATTTTTCTTATAATTAAGTAGAGATGTCAATGCAGTTTGTACAAATTAAAAAGGGTGTTTAATTAATATATTGATCTATAAAATATATTTATTTGTACATATAAATAATAAATATAATATTTTAAGTTTAGCTTTTATATGATTTAGTTTTTCTTATGGTTATTATTAAATAGTAGATAAAATATTTTTATTTTGTATTTTTAAATTTGATTTGCTTCATATTTTTTAATATGTTTATTATGTACAAGCGGTTTGATCCGTTTTTTTAATTAAAGAGGAGTCATCTCAAATTATTTGTAAAACATTTTTTAATTAATAAAATTTATAGAGGCATCGTACTCTTTTGTTGTGGATAAAAAAGTAGGGTTATTGATTACGTACCTTAGAACATGACGTCAGCTATTGCACGTGCCAAGAACGTGGCTTTCGATCTTCACAAAAGGATTGGTTATCAAAGCTATGGATGTTCTTGCGTTTCGTGACTAAATCGGTCCTCACAAGATGCCTATGTATCTCAAGCGTATTGAGAATCAAGCCAAAACGTAGTTCTAAAAATGAGGGGTTAAACCCTTATATAGACATGGTAGTCTTAGAATTTGATTAGGGTCAGGAGCCTTGGTGGACAAGCCACCTCCTTGGTGGAAGTTTCCACTTAGAATACTGTTTTCTTGTAGGAATATGTTTTCTTGTTGATAGAGATGCCTTGATGCTACTTTTTGGAATAGTTTCCTTGTATTTGGACTCAATTAATTAGGTGTATATTTAGCTGATTAATTAATTACGAATTTACTCAATAATTAGGGTTTCAGGCCTCATTAATTGGGCCCCCTCTTTGGACCATACTAGGTCTAATTAATGCAATATTAATTGAGTCTTTAGGGCTTCTTTTTAGCCGACATCATTTTTTATTCCAAAAATATTTGTATAATTTTTTAATACTTTTAAAATATTAAATGGAATTAAAAAAAATTAAAAAAATAATAATCCCTCTTAACCCGCCGAGCCGCACACGAGTCAGCCTTTCTGAGAACCGGTCCGAACCGGCACTGCCCGGGAAGCTGCACGTGCCGTCCACGAGTTAGGTGCTGGTCAAACCGGCTCGTCGGCGAACCGGCTCGCTCGTTTGACCAGCTCTAATCCTAACTCATATAGGTTCAAAGAACCAATTAAATTGATGAACTCCCGATTATATATATGGTTTTTCTAGTGTGTGATTTTGGGTACACATTAGAAGCATAGTTGTCAAATTTTAATTGATTTTCTATTTATTAATAATGATGGANTGTTGTAGTAGCTTTTTCGTAGCTAATTTCTTCCCCATCTCCTATCTTCACTGCCGCTATCGTTTGTTTAAATCCTTTCTCTCTTAAAAACTGCACGTACACTCATTTCAGTGGTCCTTTACGAAAACTCATGCAAAATAAAAGTCAAGAAGAAACAATATTTTCGAAGAGATCTTCGAAAGAAAGTTCGATAAAAAAAATTCGTGTTTTTTAACTAAACAATAAATTAACAAACCTGCAGTTGCCAGAGAACATCGCCATTAGGCTTAACTTTGTAACGGTTTTGCCAGAACTGAGCTCGAGCCTCTTCAACCTCAGCCTTCTCTTCCAGGCTTCCACAAGGATCGAACTCCCATATTTGTCGTCCCACATAATTGTTAGTACTGTACAAATATTTATCATTTTCGGAACCTTGACCAATCTTCAGTCTCCACATCTGTTTCGAAGCTCGTTTATCGAGGTACAAATAATTTGCTTGTTATCTAGCTAGATACTGGTGTTGCACGTATTATGAGGAGGATGCTAATTTATAACCGAAGATTCGACTGCCCCCTAGTTATTAGGGCTTTACTGGTGTAGAAAATAATTAATCAATTATTAGCGCGCAGAGTCATTAATACATAGGTATAACACGACAATTATTTTATCACGTGGCTCTGTTTACCGAGCCTAGTTGTTGACAAAGTTAGTACGAGTATGAGTGATACAGAACGGTACGTTGGTAGCATGATAAACGTGCATTCACTTTCTCCGAGCAAAGACAATATATACATCCATGTGCGTTTTAATGTTATATAGTACGTAGTAGATAGATTTTGTTGGGAATTTGTTATTGATTGATACTGTATATTTTATTACTTCTCCTTCTCATTTTAATATCTTTTTTTAAAAAAATAATACATATTAAAAAAAATTAATTATACGGTAATTTTCAATATTTAATCATATTTATTATAATAAATTAATATGTAATTGAAGTAAAATTTACATTAAAAATGACAATATAAGAAAATAAGTTTAATTTTTTTTTATATTATATATAAAAACAGATAACTATTATGGTCAATTTTTTTTTATTAAAATAGATTAATATTTTAAGATGGAGAAAGTAATACTTAACAGAAAAATATGACATTGTTATACGTTAGTTTAATATTTAGATTGAAATGAAAGTTTAAATTGAATAAAAGTTGCTTGTTTGAAATGAGTTAAATGAGTTTGTCCCACATAGAGAATGAAATATGGTTGTGGGTGCTTTTTATGCATATATGTGCAAGGGTAATGTCAACTACTAAGGCATGTGAGTGTGCATGGTATAATTGTGTGCCCTTGCGCTCGCACACACGCGCCCCGCCGCCGCCACGCCACGACTCGCCTCGCCACCCCTCGGGTCGAAGGGCGATTTGGGCAAATGTCTCCCACATGATTAATTAATTTAATTATGACTTTAAATATTATTTTAATATGAGTTTGTTAAACTCTGATTCTCAGAGTTTACAGATAAACTTTGATGTCTGATAGACTAGCTCATCAGAGTTTAGCAAACTCTGACGTTAAACTCTGACTATAAACTCTGATGGATCTGTCTTGATCAGAGTTTAACAAACTACTAAACTCTGATGGATCAAGATTTATAAAATCCGATGAGCCTAATCAGAATTTAACTAAACTCTGACGGTTGTTACGAATTTTGTTGATTCTGAAATATATTATATTAAAGGAAGTTTAAGTTAGAATAATTATTTTAATTAATGTTTTATCTGTTGTTACGGTTTATGGTATTATATATACAGAAAAACATTGGAGATAAAGTAGAGACAAGTTTTGACACAAGTCTGAAAAAAATCCTAGCAACCATACTATGTATCTCCTACACACATATAGTATATACATAGGTTTTCTGGGCGGAATGAGGTGCAGGTCGCTATTGAGTGTTACGTATCTGTGGACAAAGTACTCTGTGTTGTTTTATCCTAGGAGTGATATTGCTGCAACCCAACACAGCGTAGTGGGACAATTATCTCTTCAAGAACAGTCAAGACTTCTTGCAAGGTTTGACGACTCAACTGTTCTTTTGGTTCTATCAGTGTATGCTTAAAGCTTCTATTAGAGCTAAGTTTTCTATCTTTTCTCTCGTATTTACAGTCACTGATCAATATCTTGTTTGCCTTCGTGTTTGTTTCATAATTGGTATCTGCATGTTCTTGTTAATGCTCAACATATAACTGCCCATTGTTGTGTTTAGTTTTTAAGATTCCCAACAATATTGAAGAGATAAATTGTTATTGATTGTTAATTAACAAGATGGCTAAAGAAACTGAAATTCATGTTGCTAGTGCTACTAGTTCTGGGTCTGGGGTTACTGCTACTGCCATTGATTGGGCTACGTACCGTTTCCCACAATGTATTGATCTGTCTGGTATGCCTGATAAGTTCAGTGGTGGTGCTGGCTTTTCTCGCTGGCAGAAAAAGATGAAGTTGTGGTTAACGGTCTATGACCGGTGGTGCAGTATGATCCTCTTGTTATGAATCAAGAGTAGGCTGACTTTGTTAAGGTTTATGCTTTATAGGCTGAATATGATGGAGTGGCAAGGGCTGCCATTTTGACAGTTTTAACGAATACTCTATTCTATGTTTATTCATCGGACGCCTTCACTGCTAAACTCTTATGGGAGAAGCTGGACCAAACCCACAATACTAACTCTCAGGGTCTGAAAAAGTATAGTGTGGCAATGTTCCTTCATTTCAAGCTAGTGGATACAAAATTCATGACTGAGCAGGTGCACGAATTTGAAATGTTAGTTCATGCTTTGAAAGAGTCCGGAATGGACATTCCTGAGAAGTTTCAAGTCATGTCGGTGATTGAAAAGCATCCGAAGTCTTGAGAAAAGTTTGATATCTCCTTGAAAAGTCAGAAAAGAGAGATCACCTGGACTAACCTGATGTTAGACTTCTCTGTACATGAGCAACACAAGTCCAAATAGGGACATGTGATGTCTGCTGAATATGGGAGTCCAAAGGTGAACGTAGTGACTGCTGGACAGAAAAGAAAGTCTGTCATTAAGAAGGAAAATACCAAGCCTAAAAATGACAATAACAAGGCTAAGAAACCAAAGGCAAACAAACCATGTTGGTCTTGTGGATAGGTTGGTCACTAGAGCAAGGACTGTCCTGCAAAGAAAGCAAAGAAACCTGATGTGGTAGCACAATCTAATATTGTGCTTGGAACCACTGGTGAGGCTATGGTTAACATGGTTATTGGTGAAACTATTGCTTCTGAAACCAATGAGAGTATATTACCTACAACCCTACACTACTTTCCACTTATTTGTCAAATGAATGGTTGATGATACTGGAGTTAATGTACATATTTTTACTGATATTACTATCTTTATATCTCATGAACAGATTCAAGGCATGACAGTGATGGGGAATGCTAGTGCTATTTAAGTACTTAGAGCAAGAAATGTGGACCTGAAATTTGCTTCTGGGTATATTCTATCCCTTACTAGAGTGAATCATGTTCCTGACATTCGTAGAAACATAATAAGTGGAAGTTGTTTAGTTAGAAATGGTTTCGAACTTTCTTTGAAGTGTAATAAAGTAGTCATTACACATACTGGTGTATTTTTTGGCAAAGGTTACTTGTCTGATATATTATTTTTAATAAATGTGGAGCCTGTTTTGGGCAGTTTTATTAATGATAATGTTGTTCCTTCTGTAAATTGTGTTGAATCATCCGATTTATGACACTCACGTCTTGGTCATCTAAATTTTGGTGCTCTAAAGAATATGATGAATTTAGAGTTGATTCCAAAGCATGTCATTGAAAATAAATCTAAATGTCAAGTATATGTGACTGCTAAACTAACTAGGAAACCATTTCATAATGTGGTGGGGGATTTAGAAGTATTAGAATTAGTATACATAGACATTTATGAATTTAGTGGTATTTTGACTATGGATAATACAAGATATTTTATTACCTTTATTGATGATTGTAGTAGATATTGCCATGTTTATTTGATTAAATATAAAGATGAAGCACTTGATAAATTCATTATGTATAAAAATGAAGTTGAAACACAAACTGGTGAAGTACTTAAATGATTGAGGTCTGATAGAGGTGGAGAGTATACAGGTACCTCATTTAATGAATTTTACAAAAGTAATGGTATAGTTCATGAGGTGACTCCACCATACACTCCTGATTCTAATATGTTGACAGAACTAAAGAATATAACATTTAAAGATATGATCAACAATATGCTAATTAATTCTGGGTTAACTAAGTACATGTGGGGAGAGGTTCTGAATACGGCTTGCCATATTCTGCACAGAGTCCCTCTGAAACCTAATGGACAAGACACCTTATGAGTTATGGAAAGGCAAAAAGACTAGTTTAAAGTATCTTCGTGTATGGGGCTGCCTTGCAAAGGTACTTGTCCCTGAACACAAGAGAAATAAACTGGGGCCGAAAACTGTTGATTGCCTCTTTTTGGGATATATTGAAACCACTACCCCTATGAGATTTTTAGTGTTAAAATATGACATATATGGTCTAGTGGCAAACACTATAGTTAAGTTTCGTGATGCAACATTATTTGAGAATGTGTTCCTTATGAAGACTGGTATACCTCAGGATATTTCTGATGATGATCCCACTCGCATATCGAGTTTCATTCCTAATCATGTGGAAAGGATGACAAATATGAGGGTGGATCCTGCTAGTAGCTCTACTCCTAACGAAGTAGAGGAACCTAGAAGGAGTAAGCATGCAAAGGTGGTCAAGGACTTTGGAAGTGATTTTATATCTTACAATGTCGAGAATGAACCTTTATCTTTTAGGCATGCCATGGACTCTTCAGAGTCAAGGCACTTGAAAGGCGCTGTAAAGAGTTAGATCGACTCTATTGTTTCTAATGGAACATGAGAGTTAGTTCATCTCCCTCCTGGGTGTAGTACTATAGGATGTAAGTGGATCTTCAAAAGAAAAATGAACCTGAATTGCTTAATAGATAAGTATAAGGCTAGGTTGGTAGTTAAGGGTTTTAGGAAAATGGAAGGCATTGATTATTTTTATACATACTCTTCTTTTGTAAGAATGACAACAATTCGAATGCTTATAGCATTGGCATCTGTATATGGTCTTATCATCCATCAAATGGATGTAAAATCAGCTTTTCTTTGTAGTGATCTTGAAGAAGAGATTTATATGGATCAGCCTGGGGGATTTGTTGCTTCTAGCAATGAGAGGCAAGTTTGTAAATTAATCAAATCTATTTATGGCTTGAAACAAGCTCCTAGAGACTGGCACAAAAAGTTTGATGAGACTGTTTTGACTTCGAATTTTTTGGTTAATGAAAGTGACAAGTGTGTCTACTATAAGGTTAAAGGAAATGAAAAAGTGATATTGTACCTGTCTGTGGATGACATACTGTTGTTTGGAACCAATATTGAGATTATTAATGAGACAAAAAGTTTCTTGAAAAGGCACTTTAAAATGAAAGATATGGGTGAGGCTAACGTGATTCTTGGTATCAAGCTGACTCAGTCAGCTGATGGAATAACCTTGTCACAATATCATTATATGAAGAAATCTATACTTGAGAAGTATGGTTATTCAAATTGTAGAATCACAAGCACACCATATGATTCAAAAGTTGCGCTTGTCAAGAATAATCAGGAGTTCCTGTGTCTCAGTTAAGATATTCTCATATTATTGAGAGTTTGCAATATCTTGCTAACGGTATTAGACCAGATATTTTATTTTATGTGTCTAAGTTAGCTAGATATACAAGCTGTCCAAACAAGACTCATTGGGATGCTCTTGATAGAGTGCTTAGATATCTAAAAGGCACAATCCACCTAGGTTTGCATTACAGGAGGTTTCGTAGAGTGCTAGAAGGATATAGTGATGAAAGTTGGATAGCTAAGAAATCTGGTTCCAATGGAGTGACTGGATACGTGTTTATATTTGCGGGTAGAGTTATATCCTGGAAGTCTGCTAGACAAACTATTGTAACTTGGTTTACCTTTGAGGCTGAGTTGTGTGCATTAGATGCCATGAGAATGGAGGCCGAATGGATGCATAGACTTATTTCTATGATTCCTATAGTAAGCCAACTGCTTCCTGCTCTTGTTATTCATTGTGATAGTCGTACAACTATCAACAAAATAAATAGTAAGAAGTATAATGTGAAAACAAAGAGACACGTCCAATTTAGACTAAAGTCTATAAGAGGTTCAGTGTTTGACAGGATCATTGCTATTGAGTTTATTGGAACTCAAGATAACCTGACTGATCCTTTTACTAAGGGACTTGAACATGATGTTGTCCTTAAGTCAAGGTTGGGGATGTGACTGATAACCCATTTTGAATCATCAACAATGGGAACCCAATACACCTGAGAGGAGATCCCTCGAAGTGTATTCAATGTGGTAATAACAATTAATGAGGATGATTCAGTAATACCTCTACTATATATATCTAGATACTCACGTATCTAAGTCTTTCCCTAATAAACCTCAAGAAGTACTGTAACTGATAGTTAGCAAGAGTTTTAAGAACTCTGAATGGGGTTAAGTCGTGAGATGAGATATTGGCAGTACATTTTTAGAGATGCTCAGCTAAGCGAATATTATTGTGTGGTCGCAATTAGAGTATTTTCCCAGTTGCACAAGTAGAAGGGATGAGGGGTTGAATAATTGTGTATTTTTTCTGTTTGATTAAAATCAACTCAATAAGAATTAAAGACTTGAATACAGAACAAAGATGAAACACAAAGATATAAATAACAACTGTTTATTTTATTGATGTATAAAAACAAACTCTCCTAAGTTGTACAAAAACCCTAGCAGCTTCTCTGTGTTTCTCACAGTAACTCTCTCTATCTCTATGCTCTCAAAAACTTCAAATTATTTCACTCTCTTTCAATTATGTTACATAGAGTGTTTATATAGAGAGTTTCCTATCAATTAATAACAGAAAATCAAATTACAATAGGAATATAATTCCTAATTATTAGTTGACAGTTTTCTTCTGTAATTCTTTTTCCTTCCTATAACATATATGCAATATATTTGGCTTTATCTTCGAAAACTTCCCTTTTCTATGATTATCTTTCAAATTCAGATTTGACTTCATAGACTCTGAAATCTTCAGACTCTCCCAGACTATAGACTCTGATAGTCTATAGACTCTGATCATTTGTAGACTCTGACAGATTGTAGACTCCGATAGTCTATAGACTCTGATCACCTCTCAGACTCTGATCTTCATCTAGACCCTGGTTTCACTTTCTACAGAAAATCTTCTAAGTATAAGAATGTTGACTAACTAGACTCTGATAATAAAATTTCAGAGACTAGAAAGACTTCTTACAAATAAGTTATGCCAAGTCCTGTTCTAGTATTTTGTACATCATAAAATGAATATATTCCTAATAATCTCTCCCTATTTATGCTTTATAAAATATAAGTATAAATCAAAGTTTGATGATTTCAAAACTAAATAATGAAACAATTAATCTAGAACAAAAATAAATGTATAAAGAAAAAGAATTACTTCTCACTTAATCTTCTCAAAGGCTGGATTATTCTTCAAAAATGAATTCAGCATATTTTCTTCCACAATGGCAAGAGCTTCACCAACAAATTTCTTCAGTTTCTTCATTTCTTCATTTGAGCATTTGATTTGACAATAAGATGCTCTCAGATCATTTGAACTGCTTTCTTGTTCATTCAAATCCTTCAACATCTGAACACTACCTTTCTCACTCATAGGTTGAAATCCAAAGTAATGACCCACACCTTCTTGAAATTTAATTTGCTTTTCTTCCATTGGCATGACTTGATCATTTTCTTCAACATCAATATATTTTAAAGAAAACTTTCCCATATGTCGATTTGTCTGCCTGTGCAGAGTCAGTTTCCTGTCAATCTCCTTGAACCATTTGTGAGTAACAGTCTCTTTGCTTCTATTTACTTCATAAGAAATTTGTAGGAGAAATCTAATATACTGCAATTCCTCAGCCTGTTTAAAAAAGATAAAGTTTGATTGACTAATCCATCTTGCAGATCCACCTTCTAAGAAGTATACTAACATCTCATTTTTTACTTTTTCTGTAACTTCTGGCTTCTTTTTATGAAAAACATTATAAACAATTTGAGCAGGCACCACTTTGTTTAAGTGCTTTTGTGTGATCTTGTCAAATTGCCTATCTGTCAAGGATTGAGGATCTCTAGATAGAGTTGATGTTCTATCAATATTTGATTCTTCAAAGCCTCCAAGTCCTTTCTTCTTCTTGGCTCTCAGTTTTAGATTAGATTGATTACATTTCCAGTAAGTAGGTTCTTTGACCTCATCAGAGTCTGACCTTTTCTTTTGCTTATCAGAGTCTGGCTTAGACTCTGACTTCCCATGTCCAGTCCCTGACTGGTGTGTTTGAGTTTTTGCTATTCCAGCCATTTCAGATTATTTTTGTTGCACACCACCAGGACCCCTAGGACCATGAGAACTATTATCAGCTTCATCATCATTATCTCTTCTCCTTTTAACTCCCTTTTTAGCTTCCTTGCACACCTCATCCTTAGTTCTCTTGGAGGAATCACCAACTTTCTTTTCCCCATTTTTGACATCATCACCACTTATGACAGCCAAAAGAATCTGCTCAAGTAATGTGGAAAGATTGGCTTGTGCTGCAATGACTAAATCAACCTTTGTGTTTAAAGCAGATACTGTAGATTGAAGCTGAGCTTGATTTGCAGTGATATCAGCAATAGCATCCTTGAAAGCAACTTCTTTGGATAATTGAAGGGAGTGAATTCTGTCAAATCTGGTAGGAGTAGAGAAGTTATATTATCAATACCTGTAAGTTTGGTTTGAATATGAGATATATCTTTCACCACACTAGTCAATTGGGCAACAACATTCTCTGTCTCAATTTTAACATATCCATCAATTGCTTGATCTTCTTCACCAGGATAGTGACCATGGTCTTGTGCAGATATTTATAGCTCCATTTCCATTCTCTTCCTAAGGGCTGCATAGGTTGTGAGAAGATCTAAGACTTGTTGCCATATCTTTTAGAGTTGAGGATCTTCTAATGATTCCGCCAATGGATATAAAAATAGTAGTACCTCATCATGTGGAGTAATGATTTCATCAATGAGACAAGAGGTTGCATCCAATTGCATTCCTTCCCAAAATGTTTCATAATCAGAGTCTAAAAGCAGTCTAGACTCTGACTCAACATTAGAATCTGGTTAAGGTATTTTCTTGCTTTCAGAGTCTGGCCTTGCAGGAGCCTTGGGAGCATCTGTTTCCTGCAAAACAGGGTTAGTAGCAGTAATAGGCTTGTGTGTATGTGAAGAATAAGCCTTCCTTAACCTCTTATATTTTTGAGCAAAAGATTTCTCATGAGACCCAATTTGAGAATCTTGAGGTACTTCCCTAGGTTTATCAGAGTCTGTAGCCTTTTGAGAGTCTACAAACTGGGCTTGAAGATTATAATCAAGTGTATCATGACCTTCTTTTAGCAAAGAAAGCCCTTCAATAACTTGTTTCTCTAGAGAGTTAAGCTCTTCATCACATGGCTCATCTATTAGCCTTGTTTGAACCAGTCTCATTCTCTTTACAACTGGTGCCTGTTGAGAGACACCAGAGGTTCGTTTCTTTTTAGATTTTGGTTTTGGACATTGTTTAGTGGAATAGGATTTGGTTACTTGGGTAGGTGCAGGGGGACTCTCCATAACTTGTTCCTGCACCATTTCACCACTAAAAAATGAAGCATTGTAGATATAAGGTTTGTAGTTAGAGAGTTTTACCTACATTGCCTGTGGATAAGTCTTGGCTTGTAGATTCTTTTTTTGTCATCAATCCTTTTAATGCCATAGAAAATCCTCCTTTATTGCTTATAGGCCTACATAACAATCATCTGCAAGCTTGGAAGACATGTCAGGAATGAAGTGATTCAAGAGAAGCATAAAAAATCTATGATAATAGACTTTCTTTTTGCCCTCTTGCATATTGTTTAATTTTGCTCCCATTTGAGTGAGCACCATATCACCAACGTTGATCACCTTGTCAAACAGGAGACTGTAACTAATTTGATAAGTAATAAATATAATAGCATCAAAACCACTACACTTACCAGTGAAACACTTAGCAATTTGGTCAAAGAAAAAGGACCATTCTTTCCTTAAGTAAGGCCTAGTTATTTTACTCATATTTTATAAGCTAGCAGAATAACTTATTGCCTTAAACATGTTTTTTTATTTCATCATCAGACACTATATTATCAAAAGAAGACTTGACAGGCAATTGAAACACAAAATTTATCACATCAGCAGTGACATCAAAAGTGAAGTCACCAAAGGTAAACATAATCTTACCTGGTTGATCCTGAGAAGGATCAACTACCTTGGCTGAACTCCAAGCTTGAGAGACATCATCCATGTGAATGACTGGTGATGCTTTCAGTATGTAGCTGAGCTCAAATTGCTTCAAGAAATCTATCATAGGATAGTAGTCAGCGTCTACCCCTTTCTTGTCTCTAAGAGCTGCAACATGGTTCGTGGTCATGAATTCAAAATCCCCAAAAGTGAATGCAATCGCCTTGGGTCCCCTCATGACAGTTGAGATAGCAGCCATTGAAATTGTTGAGTTGAGAATGATGAAAATGCTTGAGGAATATAGCTAGGGTTCGTGAAAAGTTCTGTGAATATTTCTACCTTAGGAAATAATTTGCAATAAATAAGTGAGTAAAATGTATGAGAATTTTCTATTTTGTTTAAATTGCATACAATACACATGAGTCTACAGCCTATCACCAGTCAAAAGTAACTGTTACCTCCTCTTTCAAGTCATTTAAACAGTTTAAACGCAATCAGAGTCTGTAGGCACGAATGTTAACCGTTTCAAGGTCTTGGCACTTAATACATTCTCAGAGTCTACAGACTCGTCAGAGTCTACAGACTCGTCAGAGTCTACAGACTCGTCAGAGTCTAGGAGTTAGACTCTGTCAAGATAAAGTACCTCAAAAATTTTGTAAGAGCAAATCATAGTTTTAGAAATCAGGGACTATAATTAAAGTACATACCTTTCTTCCTTCATGATAGAACACTTATATATTTAATATACCTAACTCACCTACTAGTCTGAGAAAGGTAGATTCATCAAGTGATTTTGTTAATATGTCTGCAATTTGTCTGTCATTTAAAATATAATGAAGTGTCACAGTACCATTTTTAACATGTTCTCTAATAAAATGATACCTGACATCAATGTGCTTTGTTCTTGAATGTTGGACTGGATTCTCTGTAATTTTAATAGTATTAGTATTGTCACAATACATAGGAATATTTGAGAATGTTAGTCCATAATCAAGTAACTGATTTCTCATTCACATAATTTGCGCACAACAACTTCCAGTTGCTATGTATTCAGCCTCAGCTGTTGAGGTTGAAACTATTTGTTGTTTCTTGCTTAACTAAGAAATTAACCTGTTGCCAAGAAATTGGCATTGATCTGTTGTGCTTTCCCTGTCCACTTTACATCCTGTATAGTTAGAGTCTGAATAACCAATTAGTGAAAAATCTGACTCTCTAGGATACCAAAGTCCAAGTGTTTGTGCACTCTTGAGATATCTGAAAATTCTTTTTACAGCTAGCAAATGTGATTCTCTTGGGTCAGCCTGAAATCTAGCACATAGGCATGTTGCAAACATTATATATGGTTTACTTGCAGTTAAATATAGCAATGAGCCAATCATACCTCTATAGCTAGTGTTGTTAATTTTCTTACCCTTTGGATCAGAGTCTAGCTTAGTGGTTGTTGACATTGGAGTTTTAGCAGTTACACAGTCTTGCATATCAAAGTTCTTCAATAGGTCTTTCACATTGTTTGATTGATTGATGAAGATTCCATCATCATTCTGTTTGACTTGAAGTCCCAAAAAGAAGTTCAATTCTCCCATCATGCTCGTTTCATAATTTGACTGCATTAATTTGCTAAAATTTTCACAGAGTTTTTCATTAGTAGAACCAAATATAATATCATCAACATAAATTTGGACAAGGAAAATATCACCTTTATATTTTCTAATAAAAAAGAGTTTTTTTAATGGTACCTCTTATGAATTCATTTTCAAGAAATTTTTTTGAAAGAGTTTCATACCATGCTCTAGGTGCTTGCTTCAATCCATATAGTGCCTTGTCTAACCTGTAACATGATCAGGAAACTTTGAATCAAAAAATCCTGGTGGCTGCTCCACATAGACTTCTTCTTCCAATTTCCCATTCAAGAAGGCACTTTTCACATCTACTTGATACACCTTAAATTTTGAATGAGCTGCAAATGCAAGAAATATTCTGATAGCTTTCAATCTTGCTACTGGTGCAAAAGTTTCATCATAATCAATTCCTTCCTCCTGAGAGTATCCTTTTGCGACTAGCATTGATTTGTTTCTAATGACAGTCCCATTTTCATCAAGCTTGTTTCTGAACATCCATTTGGCTCCAATAGTTGATCTATCTCTTGGTCTTGGTACAAGTTTCCACACTTTATTTCTCTCAAATCAATTCAATTCTTCTTGCATTGCAATGATCCAATTAGGGTCTTGTAATGCTTTCTCAACTTTCTTAGGTTCATTCTTTGAGAGAAAACAACTATAAAGACATTCATTTTGAGTGGCTGCTCTAGTTTGTATACCACTCTCAGGATCCCCAATTATCAAATCAGGAGTGTGATCCCTTCTCCATTTTCTAGCTGGTAGAAGATTGATTCTTGAACTTGAATCTCTCCCTAAATCATTGGCATTTCCTGTGTGTGATTGAAAATAAAATGAAGAGGCCCCCCCTGAATTTTTTGACTCTGAGAAGAATTCAGAGTTTCCTGATCCAGACCCTGAAGAGTTAGACTCTGAAAAACTTGATTCTATCTGTCTAGACTTTGTCTGGGTAGACTCTGAATGGTTAGACTCTGAAATATTTGGAGTTGAATTTTCTGGCTCCCCCTCAGAGTGTGTAGGATTCTGTGTTGTTTCAGGATTTATTTGAATCCCTTCATCCTCATCATCTTCATCTATCTCAGAACTTTTCAAATTCCAATGTTGTAGACTCTGATTCATCCTGCAATCCTGTAATCTTTTTGCCATCAAATGCAACATGAATAGATTCCATAACAATTCTGATTTTGAGATTAAATACTCTAAATGCCTTTGTGTTTGATGCATATCCAAGAAAAATTGCTTCATCAGCCTTGGGTTCAAATGTGCTTAGATTTTCTGGATGTACCTTTAGTACAAAACACTTGTATCCAAATATGTGAAAATTCTTCGCACTTGGCTTCTTGTTCTTTACCATCTCATATGGAGACATTCCATGCGTATTAACAATGTACAATTTTGAGTGAAACATGTTGTACTTACTGCCTCAGTCCAAAAATATACTGGTAGTTTAGACTCTGTCAACATTGTTCTGGCAGCTTCAATGAGAGTTCTATTCTTTCTCTCCACAACTCCATTTTGTTGGGGTGTTCCTGGTGCAGAAATTTTTTGAGTAATTCCATTTGATGCACAGTATTCCTCCATGATTGCATTCTAGAATTCAGTACCATTGTCACTTCTTAGAACTCTAATTTTTTTCCTTGATTTTGTTTCCATAAAAGTGATATGGTCTACTATGTGTTTTGAAGCTTCATCCTTTGAATGTAGAAAGAAAACCCATGTGAATCTTGTAAAATCATCTACAATGACAAGAGCATATTTCTTTTTATTAATTGACATTACATTTACTCGACCAAACAAATCAAGATATAATAAATAAAAGGGTTCAGAAATTGTATTTAATGTCTTGCTCTTGAAGGATGTTCTCTTTTACTTTCCAAGTTGACATGCTTCACAAAGTCCATCTTGCATAAAATAAACCTGTGGTAATTCTCTCACAAGATTCTGTTTAACCAACTTGTTGATTATTTTGAAGTTGATGTGTGACAGTTTCTTGTGCCATTTCCAGCTTTCTTCAGTTGAGGCCTTNCTTGTTGAGTGTTTTGAAGTTGATGTGTGACAGTTTCTTGTGCCATTTCCAGCTTTCTTCAGTTGAGGCCTTACTGTATAAACATGTGACTTCATTATAAATACAATCCTCCAAGCTAGCTTCATATATGTTACCATGTCTGTGTCCTTTGAAAACTAAAATGTATGTTTCTTTGTGAGTCACAAGACACTCTTTGTTGTCAAAGCCAGTATGGTAACCTTTATCTCCAAGTTGACTAATGCTTATTAGGTTGTGCTTTAAGCCATTCAATGATGGCATTTCCAAGTACAATCTTGTCATATCCCAGTGTTTGTCCTTTATTGCCATCTCCAAAGGATACTTCTGGGCCAACCATCTCCACAAAATCTGTAAGCAGGGATTTCTTTCCAGTCATGTGTCCTGAGCATCCACTATCCAGGATTAGGGTTACTTTCTTTTCTCTACTTCCCTGCATACATAAAAAAAACTATTTAGATGTTTTGGGGATCCAAACAATTTTGGATCCTTTTCTACTAACTTTGGGTGAAACAGGTTTAGAGTTCTTCACTTTTGTCTTACATGTCTCCTTTGTTGCTTTAGACTCTGGTGGAGTCTTGACAGTGTCATACCAACTTTTATCAATAGAAGATTTTAGCTCATAAGAGTTGTAATACAAATCATGATAGTCTCTACACATATAAATAGAATGAAATATGCTTCCACAATGATAACAAGGCTTCTATGGAATGTAGTGACTTTTCAGAGTCTGTGAAGGAATAGACTCTGATTTCTTCTCAATTTTTGCTTTACAATCTAGAGCTAAATGGTTGTTGTTACCACATCTGTAACACTTCTTTCTAGGAGCATTAGGATCATTTTGATAGTTATTGTCCTTGTTAATGCCTTACTTATCATTCCTATTTCTCCTAGTTTTGGTAGACTCTGATAAATTCTTTAGCCTTTCTTTTAACTTAGACTTAGACAAGTATCCTATGTTACTATTTTTCTTAGTCTTATTTATTCCTGTTTCATCTGTCTTTTTATCAATAATAGGGGGAACATTGACAGATGAGTTTGTGGTTTCTTTAGGCAAAACTTTCTTTAATTCAGAAGTCACAAACTTAACAGAGATAAAGGTACTTTTGTCCTTAGTCTTATCAAATTGACTAGCTTCATCAATGTTATCACTCTCAATAATAGGTCTTTTTCCTTGACTCTTGTCATAGCCTAGACCAACAGTTTGGCACACATGTTGATTATTGAGAATTTCCTGAACTTTTCTTCCAGAGTCTGTCCAGACTCTGAACTTAAATCTTTCTTCCTCTAGTTCTTTCTTAACATAGTCAAAGGCTTTCAAGATTTCAGCGTAGTTGTGACTATATTTCCCAGAATCCTTCTTGTATTGTTCCATTAATTTTAACTCAGACTCTAAATGGTCGTTCCTGTTTGTCAAGGTTAAATTTTCTTCTTTTACCTTTTATTTTCACTAGTGAGAGATCTACAGTTCATCATTATTTTATTAACCTAACTTTGCACAATTTGTATACCATTAGAGTCTAAATTAAGTACGGATTCAGGAGTGAAGATTGTTACCTGATTTTTAGGAGACGAGGGTTCTTTGGGAGATTGTGATTTTCTTGAGGAGGATGCCATCAATGCTAGATTTTCATAGTCANAGGAGTAAAGATTGATACCTGAGTTTTAGGAGATGAGGGTTCTTTGGGAGATTGTGATTTTCTTGAGGAGGATGCCATCAATGCTAGATTTTCATAGTCAATTTCATCCTCTGAGCTTGAATCTGCCCATTCCTTTCCTCTTAATAGAAGTGCTTTCCCTTTTCCTTGAATTTTTAACCTTCTGCATTCACTAGTAAAGTGCCCCAATATTCCACAATTAAAACACTTGACCTTTGCTTTGTCAAGTTTGATTATAGTGCTCTTTCTCTTCTCAACCTTCTCATCTCCCTTCTTGAATGATGGCCTCTTGCTAAATTT
>QRFB01007043.1:2824-13898 GCA_008931105.1 Oenanthe javanica | reverse complement strand
CTTCTCATCTTCCTTCTTGAATGATGGCCTTTTGCTAAATTTGTCAGTTCTTTTGTTAAATTTCATTCTTTTGAAATTTTTTGCAATCATAGCCATCATTTCAATTAGATCAATCTCTTCATCAGAATCAGAGTTTGTGTCAGTAGACTCTGACTCTACAACAGCTTTACCCTTCTTCCTTGAATCCTTGATTCTAGCTTCTGTGGGTTGTTCCTGTTGTTCTTTCTCAGACTCCATTAAGAGTGCCACAAATTTTGTCTTTACAGATTTCTTATTCTTCTTCTGTTGCATATCTAAATCATATATCTTGAGTCTGCCATATAATTCCTCTAGAGTTATGTCATCCAAATCTCTAGCTTCCCCTATGGCTGTTGTTTTGTTATCCTACTCTTCAAGAAGTGGTCTCAGAAACTTGGTGTTTGTATCTTCAGAATCATAAACCTTACCAAGCATAGTCATNTTGTCCCACTCTTCAGGAAGTGCTCTCAGAAACTTGGTGTTTGTATCTTCAGAATCATAAACCTTACCAAGCATAGCCATCTCATTCAGGAGTTTTGTAAACCTATCATACATCTCATTAATAGATTCTCCAGATTTAGCTTCGAAATACTCATACTCTTGAATAAGCAAAGACCTAGCATTCTTCTTGACATATTTAGTCCCTTGACAGTGCACTTCAAGTTTTGTCCACATCTCCTTAGCAGTTTTGCATGATATAACACAGTTTGTAAGGATAGAATTCAAACTGTTAAAGAGAATGTTTTTGACCTTAACCTCTTTAAGGACATTCTCCTTGTCCTCTATTGTCCATTCAGCCTTTGGCTTTTTAATGAAGTGTTATTCAGTTACTTTTCCTTCATCAATGATTTGAGGCACAAGCTTTAAGGGCACATAGGGTCCTTCATGAATTCTTTCAAGATAGTCAGGGTTTGTAGCCTCCAAATGGTGCATCATCTTAACCTTCTAGTGGGTGTACTCGTTTCTCTTAAGCATAGGAATCTTAGAATTGTCATCTTTGTTTCCAGACATCTTTGATCGATTTTAAACGTTAGGCTCTGATACCAATTGTTTTCCCAGTTGCACAAGTAGAAGGGGGGTTGAATAGTTGTGTGCTTTTTCTGCCTGATTAAAATCAACTCAATAAGAATTAATGACTTGAATACAAAATAAAGATGAAACACAAAGATATGAATAACAACTGTTTGTTTTATTGATGTGTACAAACAAAATCTCCTAAGGTGTACACAAACCCTAGCAGCTTCTCTATGTTTCTCACACCAACTCTCTCTCTATCTCTATGCTCTCAAAAACTTCAACTTATTTCACTCTCTTTCAATTATGTTACATTGAGTGTTTATATAGAGAGTTGCCTATCAAATAATAACAGAAAATCAAATTACAATAGGAATATAATTCCTAATTATTAGTTGACAGTTTCCTTATGCAATTCTCTTTCCTTCCTATAGCATACCTGCAATATACTTGGCTTTATCTTCGAAGACTTCCCTTTTCTGTGATCATCTTCCAAATTCAGCTTTGACTTCATAGACTCTGAAATTTTCAGACTCTGCCAGACTATAGACTTTGATAGTCTATAGACTCTGACAGATTGTAGACTCTGATAGTCTATAGACTCTGATCACCTCTCAGTCTTTGATCTTCATCTAGACTCTAGTTTCACTTTCTACAGAAAATCTTCAAAGTACAAGAATGTTGACTAACTAGACTCTGATTATAAAATTTCAGAGACTAGAAAGACTTCTTACAAATAAGCTATACTAGGTCTTGTTCTAGTATATTCCTGACATAGAGGATATGGTTATTCCTGACAAATAACCTGGGTGAGGAGTTTTATTACATGATTAATTAATTTAATTATGACTTTAAATATTATTTTACTATGAATATTGAGTCAGTATGTAACTGTTAGAGTATATATATTCTGTACTTGAGCTGGGTCAGAGTTTATTAGACTCTGATGGACCAGCTTATCAGAGTTTACAAAGAGCTCGGTCAGAGTTTATTAAACTCCGATGGACTAGCTCATCAGAGTTTAACACAGATAAACTCTGATGGTCAGAGTTTAACTGTAAACTCTGATGGATCTGTCCTGATCAGAGTTTAACAAACTCTGATGGATTATGATTTATAAACTCTGATGGGCCTAATCAGAATTTAAGTAAACTATGATGGTTGTTACGAATTTTACTGATTCTGAAATATATTCTATTAAAGGCAGTTTAAGTTAGAATAATTATTTTAATTAATGTTTTATCTATTGTTACGTTTTATTGTATTATATATACAGAAAAACGTTGGAGATAAAGTAGAGACAAGTTTTGACACAACTCTGAAAAAACCCTAGAAACCATACTCTATATCTCCTACACACATACAATATATACATAGATTTTATGGGCGATCTGAGGTGCTGGTCGCTGTGGAGTTCTACGTATCTGTGGATGAAGTAATTTGTGTTATTTTATCCTAGAAGTGATATTGCTGCAACCCAACATAGCGTAGTAGGGCAATTATCTCTTTAAGAACAGTCAAGACTTCTTGCAAGGCTTGACAACTTAGCTGTTCTTTTGGTTCTATCAGTGTATGCTTAAAGCTTCTGTTAGAGCTAAGTTTTCTATCTTTTCTCTCGTATTTACAATCACTTATCAATATCTTGTTTGCCTTCGTGTTTGTTTCATAATTGGTATCTGCATGTTCTTTATATTTCCCAGAATAATGTCAATATTATTTGTAGAATGAGGGGGTTGAATACAAATTATCAAAACCTTTTCTGTTTTAATATTTGTTCTTGAAGTTTGTGCATTTAAGAGAAAATATATGAACAAAATGAAATAGAAACTAAATTAAACAAAGATATTTTAGAATTACTAATGGATTGGTTTTTCCATGAGTGTATATTTTGGTCAATTTTTCTAGGTTACTGAAACCCAGCTTCATTTTTACAAGGTTAGAAAATAAATCAATTGTTCTTACAAATTTCTCTAAGGTTGAACAGTTGATTTAAAAAATATTGTCTAACTTGTATCTCTAACCTATTTTCTAATAATGCTACCACACTTGTTTATATACCACAAGTGTGTTTTACAATTCCTATTCTAGGATTGTTTCAATTCTATCTTTACTTTTGCCTTTTTCTATTTTGGAAAAAGGTTGGAAAGACAGATACTGTTTGAGTCTTTACAATCATCATAGACTGTCTTCCATAGGTGTGCTTTTGTCCTTTGGATGTCTGACATATAGCCTTTTTTGTGTTGTCTCAATCAATTGATAATTTGCTGTTAAGCTTATCAATTGATCATTTCTTTTATCCATCAACTGATATTCTTCTTCGATTGATCTATATATCCATCGATTGTTAAATGATGACTTATTGATTGATAGATGTTATCAATCGATATATTAGTCGACGGGTCTTCATATTAGTTGATGGTATTCAATATTTTGACTTGGCTTCTTCAATTGATCTTTTATGCATCGATGCTTCAATATCAACTGATCATCCTTCACTTGTATAAATTTCCTGTCTTCAAATAATTACAATTTGACAGACTAAGTTACACATCAGTTGATGACCTATATCAATCGACTCTAACATCAATTAATGAGAATAATATCAATTGACTTATACATTATCAATTGAAATAGACTAAGTACACTTATGCTACAATCCATATTATCAGTTGATTCACATAAATATTTCAACTGATAAATGATTTCCTGATCAATTGATATTTATAACTTTCATATCAATTGATTAGTTACATTAATTAAAATTTCTATGATTCTAAGATTAAAGTTGTTGGTCCCTGATATTGTAGAAGGAGGGTTGAATACAATATCTATAAATTATCGCGGAATATTGGATTTAAAAATATTATTTTAAATTCACACGAAGTATTAATTGTTATGAAATACTGTTCAAGTAGAAGATATAATTTTAACTTGAAAAGTATTACAAAATTAATAATTAGAAAGTTTATATAACTGTTTAAAAGCTTAGAACAATTTTGACATGAATTTTTTGAGTTTAACAATTATATTCCAAACTTGCACAGAAATATGTGAATATTACAATGTAGACAAATTTCTGAATTTGAACTATTTTTCTAACTCTGAATAATGAAGCTAAAACCTCATATTTATAGAGGTTGTAAAACTGTCATGACTCTTCTAGTATGACTCTTTAAAGACTAGAAATAACCCTTGTATGACTCCTAAAAAGGCTGAGTATGACTTTTAGAACANTAACCCTTGTATGACTCCTAAAAAGGCTGGGCATGACTTTCAGAACTCGGTATGACTCTTGAAAATTCGGTATGACTTATATTAAAGTCATATTCAATTTTTCTTTTAATTAAATAAATCAGTATGACTTATTTAATAAAGAAATCAAATTCGGTATGACTTATATTAAAGTCAAAAATTCGGTATGACTCTTTCCATTTAAGCCCGGTATGATTTATTATATAAAAACCGGTATGACTTATTATATAATAAATCGGTATGACTTATTATATAATAACTCGGTATGACTTATTATATAATAAATCGGTATGACTTAATATATAAAAATCGGTATGACTTATTTGTATAATTCGGTATGACTTATTAAATAGTCATTTGAATTATATAAAAAGTCATATTAATTCATATTTTTATAATAAATTAATTCTACTTAATTTAATTAGTTAATTTATAAATTAAATTCAATTCAATTTGAATTAATTTAATTAGATAAATTAAATAATCAATTAATCATTGATAGTAGAATTAAAATACTCTCTTTGTCATTTATTACATAGTAGTCAGCTTTGAAGTCTTCCCTTTTCTTCGTCTTCTGTCATAAACCACTTGAGCTCGATGTTGAATAATTATTAATTTAGTTGACACATAAATGTACTGTCTGGTTCATTTGTGTCATACTACAACAATTATTCTCCATCTTTAACATTTAAGAAGTGGCCTTCTGTCATTCTTTTACTTTACTGTCTTTCCTCTTTTTCTGGAATCTTTCTGTAGTAACCACTTGAAATCTTTTATATCTTATGTATACTTTGGAAGTACTACCACTTTATTTTTCACTAAAGCTTGAACATATCAATGAACTTCTTCCAGTGTTGAGTAGTAATCCCATAAAATACTTCTGATACTTAGATCCTTTGTGATTAGTTGACTGTCTTCATCTTGATTCCTGTTTGGTGTTTATTATTTACTCTTCTTCATTAGCTAGAGTTGAGTTGTCATCTAATTATTACAAATAGGCCCAATCATATGCCTTTCAATCTCCCCCTATTTGTTGTTAAATAATTTAACACACAAATTCCTAGAGGATAACTCAACTAACAACTAAGAAAGTAGTATGACATGTAATGACTGTAAATAATAAACAAAAGTTCTGGTATTATATTTAACAATTTTCCAGATTCATTCATGAAAGATAAATGCAAGATAGTTGTTCCTCTAGTACTGAACAAATATTACAAAGTTTCTATCTTGTCCTCGGTACTTCTTCAGATACTGATTGATCTGTTGTAGTGGATTCTCCATACAACCTCCTTTGTTCAGCTCTTGCTAACTGCCACAATACTTCCTGCTCAACATGATCTACTATCTCTTCTTCTACATCATATGGCTGAGTTGAGTCTATCTTTGGCATTTGCCTGATGTACGAATGAATTTTCTTTGACAGACAGTAGTTTCTGATCTTTTGTGCAGCATCCAACTTAGCTTGGGATCTGAATCATTTTGACCTTAGCATCCTTTCAACTTGAATCATGTACTTAACTGTGTAGCCCTTTAATGACTCATCATTTAACTGCATGATTTGATACAACTTGTTTGAGAAGAATCTTACCTCGTGAGGATCAAATAAGATCTGAGGACTAACAGCTTGTGTGAAGTCTCTGAGCCTGTCTCTTAGCAGCTCCTTCTCTTATGAACTTCTCTTCACTTTATTCAGTAACGTCCATATCACTGATAAACTTCTTTGTCTGAAAAACTCCAAGGAAATTCTGAATGTACCATTTCTGTGAGTGTAGACTAAAATCTGCCAGTCTTCAAGAATGTGATCTACTGGGATAGTGATATAGTCCACTTCCTCTTTCAGAGCTTTCATGAAGTTGTCAATTTTGTCATTTGACTTTTCTAGACACTCAATTATTGATTTCAGATGCTTGTCTTCAAATGGACCCTTCTGTTGTTTGTCCATTATTTCTCTTGCAGTGTCCCATTTATTTCCAATCTTGAGCTGTACAGCTCTCTTCTTTTCTCTGACTGCAATGGCATAGAGATTCTGCTTTTCTAGGCCTGCTTCTTTTTCAGCCTTTGTTCTTTCCACGACTAGAGCTTTCAGTTTCTCAGTCTTCGCATGACTTGCTTTGATGTCTTCTTTTAGTTTCTTCATTGCCTCTTCATAGGCTGGATCAACTTCTTTTTCTTTTAGAAACAAAAATTCTTCATCAAATGCAGTCTCTTCCTCAGCTCTGCAGTAGTCAAGAATGTATGATTCATTATGAGCACTGTCATCAATGAATTGCTCTTGAGAATAATATTGTTCTTTTGGTTATGGGTCATACAATTGAAATTGTTCTTCAGAATATAGCTTAGCTTTCTCTTTGTCTTGAGTAGTAGCCCATTTATCTACAACTACTTTTTCCTTTGTTTTCTTCCCCTTAGTTGAGGGATCCTCTTGAGATTTTGAGGCTTCAAAAGATGTCATCAGTTTTTGCATAGTCAGATAGACTTGCTTCATGCCCTCATTCAAATGAGTCAATCCATCATCCAGTTTGATGAATCGTTGTGTTGATATCCTTTCATTCTCAATTATTGTTAAAGTCAAGTTTTTCTCAATTTCATCAATTCTTTCATGTAATTTGATCACTTCTTTCATGTCCTCAGCAATGAGACTCTGAACATTCTGGATATCTTTTGTTTTTAGAAGTATGGAGTATTTGACATCATCAACATCTTTGCGCACCATTGTCAGCTGTTGAGTTATAGAGGCAGATGTAGACTTCTCTTCTGCTTGTGCTTTAACCTTTACCAACTCAGCTTGGACAATCTGCATTTCCTTTTGGAGAGCTTCCATTTTAGATAGTAGTTCACTATGTGTGTGTGCACTCATCTCACTTGCACTCCTATTTAATTCACTATCACTTTGTGCATGTGTTTCACTCTGTGTTTGCCTCACATCACTAGTGTTTAGCTCCTTTCCAGATCCATATGTTGTACCTGTATATAAAATAATATCTTTTGAAGAGTCGAAATGCTCTTCTAATGCCTGTGAAGGCGCGTCCTCAACAAGATTATCTTGCATTGGCTCCGCTACTGACGTAGCTACTCTGTGAATGGAATCCCAACTCCCTCTAAAGAGTGGTTGCCTCTCGAATCCACTAATGGATTCGAGAACTTATTTTAAGGAACCCGGATGTAAGAAATCCAGGGGGGTCACCACCTTAGACAATGTAGTGAGTGGCTCGTGAGAGTCTGTGGTTCCCCTTAATACCTCTGATGGTATGTGATGCTACACAGCATCAAAAAAGTCTTGGTCCTCTGAAAATGTGGCATCTGACCAGTTTGTTTTAAAAAAAATTTCTTCATTTCTAGATGTGCCCTCATCTGATTGTGTTTCTTCATGTGGAGGTCCTGCTAGTGTGAGCGCTAGCAGTGTGCGTGACTCTTCACAAGATGCCGCGGACGAACGACGAATTTCAATAGAATCACCCGCTTGATCGAGTGAGTCCAGTGACTGTTGAATTTCCTTTTCAAATTCCATATCCCACTTAGAGGATAAGAACGGGTCTGCAGTTGTCTCAGGTTCAATTCTCGATCTTTTTGTTGGTGGAGACAGAGCTGCGGGTTCACTCACAGAAACACTTCTACCTCTTACTTTCCTAACAGGTTTCTTCCTTTTTCTGATAAGACTCAGTGTAGTTGAAGAAGGAGAAACTGTTTGGGGCTCTATATCAGCTTGGGATTGAACCTTTGTGTTGTTAGGTTCATAGCCGAAGTCCTGAAGTGTAAGACCACAATCATAGTTCGCCACAGATAAATCTAAAGTAGTATTACTTATATTTATAGGTAGGAATTTGGAAGCAAAAGTGTGAGTTATTACCTGTTGTACCTCTGCCTCATGTTCTGCATGTTGAGCAGCTTCAAGTAAAAGTTGTGCAGAGGTTTCAACTTCCGTTGGTACTTGATCTAGAAATTGCTCTAGCTCTTGCTGATGCGGTTGAGCCTGTGCAGGATTTACAATTTGATCTAAGATTTGACCCATGTACTCTGTTCTTACCACTGGTACGTCTTGAAACTTTGGATTGTTGTTGAGCCTTCAGAATATTAGTCTCTAAGAAGTTGGAGACGCTTCTACCGGACTATTCTGGAACAGTTCTTTATCATCATCTATCAAGACATCATTCATGAACAGCATTAGGAACCTTGGATAGTAGACTTACACATTATGTTCCCTGCTTTCTGGCGTTCCCATGTTCTTTATAATTTCTTTTAGAATCAACTTCCCGAAATTAATCCTCCGGTTATGGGCCACAAAATACCCAATTATCTGAAGCAGTGCATAAATATTGTTGAAGTTTTTCTTTGTAGTGGGTGCAAACACTTGTGCTAGTGTGTGAAAGAAGTAGTCCCACTCGCTCACCAACTTGGCTTTAGTCAGCCTCACTAGATTGATCTCACCTTGATACTGAATAACATTGAAGAATTCAAGTATCTCTGGAACAGTTGGAGGATCTACAAAATCTCTGTCTGGAAACCCTAGAATCCTGTTCACATCATCTTCAGTCACCATGTATTCATGTTCTCCTATGGTGAATGAGAATTGTACTCTGTCTCCAACAGTTCTGTTCCGAGCTATAGTGTACAGGCCCTCAGTGCTAACACTTGCAACGGGACGTCCAATGAAATTGCAGTTCTTATTAGTGAATGTTCGTTTAAAAATACGATCCATGGTCGAAACCTCTCGACTGAACAATTCACCGGATTAAAAAATCCAACAAAATTAGTCTTCACTAATTCACAATAACCAGCCATTTTAATTTAAACTATTACAATTGATAAATTACAAAGTGCAATAAAACAGTAAAAATAAAAAGATTACAAGTCCAGAAATTCAAAAATTACACAGATAAAAATAAGAACCCTAACTACAACTAATAATCCCCAAATCGATTTTTAATCAGAAGATTACTCCAAGATCAGTCCTCAAACTACAATCAATAATTTTAATCCTTAATCAAACTGGTTCGATTAGGAACAACAAGAATCGTAACGTTAAGACTAAAATCGGGCAGCAATTCGACTAAAATTTTAATCTAAACCAAACCAGCAAGTGAAATCACTTGTATTAATTAAGAACAATCAATTTATGCATTTGTTTAGGAGAAAAAATCGATCGATTTTATCAAGGAACAGTCATGTGTATTGTATGTATTTCTGAGTATGACTTATTTTAAAAACTTAATAAGACTTATATTACAAAAAGAAACTGTCGGTATGACTTACCAACAGTCATACCGAGTTTTATTTAAAAATAAAACATAAAAGGAAATAAAATAGTCAGTATGACTTATGTTAACATAAGTCGGTATTACTTAAAAAAAATAAAAGAATTGTGTTTTGTCGGTATGACTTATTTAACAATCACTCGGTATGACTTATTAATAAGTCATGCTGAGAGATTTGTTTAAAGAGTCGTGCTGATAAACAACAATAAAAATTAAACTTAATTATATATATTTACATATAGTAATTGTTTCTAAATTCGAAATAATATATTGAAAATCTTATTCGACTTTTAGATTTAATTAATAAAATAGTAAAATAAAAATAAAAATAAAAAAATAAAAAAAAATAAAAAAATATACAAGAAATAATTTACAAACAACTAAATTATTAAGTACATATAATAATTATTTATATTATTAACTGTTATAATTAATTTAAGAATTAAATTAACTCAAACTTGAATTAATTTAATTAATTAAATAATTAATTAATTAATAACATAATTATTATTAATGTACAATAATAATTAGAAAAATAAACAAATAAATACAAACATAAAACTGCTTAAATTAAATTAAAGTAGTAGGATCATGTTGATTCGAACTTCATAAATTCTTTAAATATTAACATTTAATATCCATGAGCTCAAATCAACTCATAGCTATCAAAAATTATCCATTGTTTAACATCCCTAATTCACTAACCAACTTAGAGAAAGTGGATTCATCAAGTGGTTTCGTGAAGATGTCGGCTATTTGATCTTCTGTGGGTATAAAGTGTAACACCACAATTCCATTCATGACGTGCTCTCGGATAAAATGATACCTTATGTCAATATGCTTGGTTCGCGAATGTTGTAGAGGATTGTTAGAAATAGCTATAGCACTTGTGTTGTCACAGAGAATAGGAATTTTGTTCAACGCAAGTCCATAGTCATTTAGCTGATTCCTTATCCATAAGATCTGAGCACAACAGCTACCTGCCACAATGTATTCTACTTCGGCTGTCGAAGTAGACACTGAGTGTTGTTTCTTGCTATACCAGGACATCAATCGTTTTCCTAGAAACTGACAGCTTCCAGAAGTACTTTTCCTGTCCATCTTGCACCCTGCATAATCTGAGTCTGAATAGCCTATTAGGTCAAAACCTGTATCTTTAGGGTACCAAATTCCAAGATTTGGTGTACCCTTCAGATATCTAAAAATTCGTTTAACGACTATAAGATGAGATTCCCTAGGGTCATATTCAAACCTTGCACATAAGCATGTTGCAAACATTATATCGGGTCTACTAGTAGTTAAGTATAATAATGACCCTATCATACCTCTATAGCTTGTGATGTCAACTTTCTTAGCAGTTTCATCTTTATCAAGCTTGGTGGCTGTTGCATTGGGGTTTTTGCCGGTGAAGAATCTTCTAGACTGTATTTTCTCAGAAGATCCCTTACGTACTTTGATTGGCAAATAAAAATCCCATCTTCCTTTTGCTTTACTTGTAATCCAAGGAAGAATGACAGCTCACCCATCATGCTCAT
>QRFB01007042.1:0-27232 GCA_008931105.1 Oenanthe javanica | reverse complement strand
GGTAATTAAGTTAATGCTGGTGATAGTTTAATTTGATTGTGGTTCTTTAATTAATCTGAAAATCTAACAAAATTTCAAGGAATCGATCCGCCTATATATTGGCAAAATACATATCCTCGAACTATTAGTATAGCTGGAAATGTTTTCAAACAACACCAGTTGGGTATTTGTTCCTTTATAGCACAATTTTGAACTAAAATGCCTGAAATAATACAAACTCAAAACATGGTCCTTTTTAGCACACGGAAACACAAAATAAAAATGTATTATCTAATAAACGCAATGACGTGTTTCGTTTTTTCTCTAATTTAAAATATAAATACTGAAAACGTACCTTTAACTTCCGTTTATCAAGCAACACAAACTAAGTTTGCGTCTTATGCTAACTTTGTCTTCTAGAACACTGTCATGCTACAGAGACATACATGTTACATACAAAGATTCTCACTCCTAAAATGTCATGTTTCCCTCACTGCTCCAATTCTCACCAAACTCCCATTTCTCCCCTACATGTCCCTCTACTCCGATCCCATATCGAGCCAGTCCACTTCACCGGAGATATTTTCCGAGGACTCCATCTACAACATAAAAGAGTGGCAAAAGTATGAAACTATTATAAATTGTAAAGCAAAGAAACGCATTTTGATATATTGTTTTACCGCGCCTCAAGGGGCCTTAATTTTGAATTGTGTCTCTTAGGGGCTTTGACTTAAATTTTGTGCTATCTTGGGCCTTTTCTCACTTTTATAGCATCCGTTCAAAATTTTGTATTGAATATGAATCATTGTTCGCTGATGTAAACAGTTTACAACGAAGGAAACAATTGATTAAGCTCGCTCTATTTAATCTTAATAAAGATGTAATATGTGAAAAGTTGAAATTTTTATAAATGTGCCAAAGAGATACCAATCAATGGAGTATTTTCTTTGTGATTTTTTGTTTGCTACATTATCAAAGAAAAAGGTCAAAGAATCAAAATTCTTAGTACATTGATTAATTTTCATTTAGATTTGCACTCTAAATTTTTTAAAGTTTTCAACAAATTAAGGGAACTCGTGCTTTTGACTTCGACCTTTAATTACCGAGAGTAGAGTGGTATCCACTGCCCTACTAAAAACCAAGGGATCGTGGATAGTTTGATTGTGGTTCTTTAATCTAAATTTAAAGATGTATTCTTGAATTAAACCCGAGAAATTAGATGCAATCTTCACTAAACTGATCAAAATATATATAGTCAGAACCAGTGATAGCTGAAGAAAACAGTTACAAATAAAACAAAACTTTTACAGAATCCATTCAACAAGGCTCGTGTTACATAAATATATGGAAGAGGCCAACTAGATTTCTTTAAAGATGTGGAAGGTTGGCCTTTTAGATCATGCTGTTAGTTCAAAATTTCATTGTCATCTACATGTTGATGACATCAAATGTTTGGATGGTGCCTCCACTTGCTAATTATAAGTGTATTACACACTTTATAAAAGTGCTCTCACTAAAGATCTTTCCAGTACAAAATATTTTGACATCGTTAAGAAATCTTCAAGCACAAGTATTCTTTCGATACAAGAAACTTACACTTCGTACATCGAGAATCCACGATTACATGACTGAGTCTAGTAAAGAATTTAGATCAAGACAAAGTCTTAAAAAACAAAACATTACCACTCATCCACCACCTCTATAAATATACAATATGTACGTTCGTCCTTTTTTAAGTGTAAAGGGTCTTAAATTGGTGTTAATTATTTGGGTTTGGCATGTAAGGCTTTTACTTTAAAGTCTTATTCTTCTGCTGTTGAAGTGGCCTCCAAATTGTTGGCTCTAGATATCTTCAATGGAGAGTTTTGAGATTATGTGTCTTGATTTAGAGTGTGGTACTGATAACCGCGGTTCCTCCTCTATGAGTGATGATGATGAGGAAAGCTTATCTTTTTCGGAAGCCTACGAGGGTTCTTCTTATTCTCAGTTCTATTCCACACCTGACGATTCGATTGATGGCTACAATTTTGATCGCGAAATTGAGGTAGTTTTGGATTCTCAAAGAGTGTTAACTGCAGTTAATTCAGATTGTTCTGTCAATATTGCAAGTGGTGTTCATGNGGATCAAGGGAAATACGTAAGTTGCGTTTAAAGTTCAATTTTTCTTACATTGTATAGTGTATAACCAAACTTTATATCATGTAACCTAGAAGTTATCCAAACTCTTTCAGATTTAGCATTTGATATGACGAGAAGTAACTATTAAGTTTACGATTTCTCTAAGATTACGAAATGATTTGTTTTCCTTGTAATGCTTCATCGTTCTCAGAATCTGCGAAAGCTGCAAGTCAATTGCAACAAACGTCATTGGCTCATATCATACTGAGTTACCACAGCAAGCAATTGAAACCATTACATTGTCTGGAAATGCAGCCTTAGCGCCTGTCTCATCAACTATAGTGACTCCATCGTTCCCATACGGTCACCTGCTGCTAGATTCTATGTATTCATGTTTTGTTCTTGCAGTCTTCCTAGTATGGATATTTCACTTCCACATGGCAGTATGACATGCTAAAAAGCAAAAGGAGGCAGCAGATTTTCGAACATCATGATTGGAGAATCAAGATACTTTAGAGCCTTGTGATATTTATATAGCCATATAGGTTGTCAAATTGGTACTTTTCTTATGATAAGAAGCAATTGTTAGGGGTTAATTTCGATAGTAATTGATAGGTCAATGTTAAGTTGAGAAATTATGAACAGCTTAGAAAAAGAAAGAAAACATGTCAAAGCCAAAAGCTGCAAGCATGAAACTATACTAAAGCTATTGACAGGGCCTCTGGACTTTACCATTTGTGAAAGGAGGCAACATTTCACAAATTGGCTGCAAGCATGAAACATTATCAAAGTTATAAATAATGGCCTTCATTCTTTACTTCTATTTTCAGAAAAAGGATAAAACATTGTCAAAAGTTATAAATAATGGCCTTCATTCTTTACTTCTACTTTTAGTAGAAGGATAAATCATGCGTGTATCTCATCCTCTCTGGACCCTATTTACGAGTGGGACATGTTGGGTACGTTAGGTTTAGTTTCTTGACGATGATGGTCTCTGTTTTTTGGACTTTGGACTAGAGAATATATTTGTGAAAGTGATGAGAAATGCATAAACTTTTCATGGACAAAATAAAAACTCACACAAATTCAGGATATGAAAGCATATATGTACCGAGCATGGCATCAAGGAATGCATCAAAATTCATGTTAAAAGCATTGATGGATTTTGGATTAAAAAAAGAATTCAAATAAATAAACTTTAAAAACATCCTTTGAAATAAAAAGCAAATCGACGGTAGATACAAGAGACTTTTACAAATTTGATACTGATATTAAGAAAACCTATACACTTTCACTTCTTGTTTTTCTTGGATTCCAAATTTGTGGCATCTTTAAGTGATTGTTGTGCATCAGTGTCCATGCCGAGCTTGAAGAGAGTAGCTGCCTGCAGATAATATGCAGTTGACCACTCTGGAGACACTACTTGGGCTTGCATAGCATCTCCAAGAGCTTGCTGTAGCTTGTCAGTCATTAGATATGATAAGCAACGCCTAGCAAAAACTGTTGGTGATACCATCGTCCCTCCATCAATGAACTGCATTTGGAAGCAAAAATTAATTTAGCTCACTGATCAGACCATGCAGTAGCTTACAACCAAAATTGGATATCCATAGGATTTCACTATTTAAGCGTTGAAGACTTGAAGTGATGGATGCCCCAGGCTTTTAGCGAAGACAACTGGTAGACTTCTACTCATCACAAATACAATTACTGTAACCTGCCTAGCGTCTCTGCTTCAAGATTACTCAGAAACAATAGATGTAGTTTTGCAAGATTGTCATGTCTATAGGATTCCTTATGTTGGCAGTCCAACACAATATAAGCATAATCCTATATATTGGAGTAAATTTTTTGAACAGTAAACCAAAGGAGGTACCTGTGTATAGCAGTCGATTGCATTTGTGAAATCCTTTGCACGGAAAGCAGAATCTCCTTGCTTCTTTGAATTCAATGTCTCCTGCATTAGATCTGTCCACACCTGGAAAGATAGCTGCAAGCCAGATTGATGTTACTGAGATTAGCTTACTATTACCAAGAAAAAGAAAGCTATATTCACGAAACTTATTAACAGCCCTTCGTAACAAGTTCTTTTAACTTTAACACACTGTATTCAGTAACCTGCAGTAATTTGTTATTCCCAAATCATTAACTTAGGGTGATATATAGAAAACAGTATCAAACAAATATTTTCAGTTTGTCTGGCAAGATACCTCATTGGCAATTCCTGCATCATCCTTGTATCCAATCTTCTCCAATATCTCGTGTATAGCTGTCAAATCTATTCTCAAGCAAGCTTCGCCCATAGGTGTCAGTAACAATGGTTCTGATGAGTTTGCATCTCCATTTGAAATACACATTAATTCACGTGATGGTACCTGATTCAGTTAAACATAATTTTATATATTGCTAGCGATGATCAGATACATGAAAAAATCAAAACAATTATCTAGCACGGGCACAATAGCTTTGCTTAAACGACTTTAAGAAAACAAAAGATACAATGTAATTACTCCAGCATATCAACTACAGTTCCACTAAACTGGAAAGAGAGACTCATATAATACTGTCTCAGTCCTTAATAGCATATATGTTTTTCATATCGATATAAGATAATACATTTTTGTCTTCTTTGTAACAACAAAGATTATGCAGCATCGATAAAGTCAAATTTACAACGTCAAAGATAAGTAGTGTTAGGAACTACACTGGTCTTTGCTTCTGAAGGGAGAGTTATACCTCTGTTTCCTTCTGAAGGGACATTAGAGCTGTAACAATAGACTTTGTGTTTGGCCTCTCACGAGCTTCATACTGCAGACAGCGCGTAGCTAATCGCATTAACTCAGTTCCATCATCATTTGTGAAATGACCCTCCAGACAAGAATCCATAAGCATCAGGAAGTTCTTTCCACGAATGAGATCTAATGCCTATAAAATTGTGAGTGTTACTTTGAAATGACTCTATCACTCGAAATGAACACAACACCTATACAAGTGAAACTGGAGAGTAAATCTTTTTTTCTGTTCCTGACTACACATACTCGAAATGAACACAACAACTATACAAGTGAAACTGGAGAGTAAATCTTTTTTTCTGTTCCTGACTACACATCAGCTTCCCACATTAACTAGTTTAATACTTTGTCTAACATGAGCTACCCTTTTATCATTGCAAAGCAACATGAGCTACCCTTACAGAAGCTTTTAGTGTTTAAGCGACTGTAGGATCTTAATTGCTAGGATGAAGAAAACAATTTGGGGGTATTAATAAATAACTGAAAAGTACAAGATACATTAAATTCTGGGGGTATATCTGCAGTTAGCATAAGCTACTGATATTGCACAAAATTTCAGTTCTTGCAACCTATGTATTTAAGTGATGATACAAATATTTAAGAGTTGAGTGCTTACATGGCTGGGCGGAATATGTTTGCCACTTAGAAGATCTAACATCAACGTGCCAAAGCTGTAAATAACGCTTTCCTGTGTCACTCTTCCTGGCAGATAGACGTATAAGAAGTCAACTTAAATTTTCTTTTTCTGTATATATGTAATTTGAAAGTGTATCACATCAAATGTTCGTTTGTATCTTGACCAAAAGGTACTTTCTATGTATGTAAAAAACTTCAGATACGAATGAAACAAATCAATAATTTTAGCCCGCGCTCCATGGTAAACTTATGTTATACCATATTTATGGTCTTCTAACAAGTAGTCGTAACAATCTTGTGTAGTGCTGGAAATTAATATAACCAGCTAGTTACCAGTTCTCAAGTATTCTGGAGGAGTGAAAGCCAAGTTTGTGCTATAACTCTTGCCATCTCTGCTGTTTTTCATTAGACCAAAGCAGGAGAGCCTTGGATTGCCGTCCTGTATGTTGAAATGAGGTTAGCATAGTGCAGATGCCAAATTGGAGGAACAAATACGAACAAATGTTAAACAACTACCTGATCAAACAATACTCTGTAAGCATTTAAATCATGGTATAGAACTCGTCCGTTACTGCTGCAACATTCTAAAGCTTGAGCTAAATACAAAGCCACTCTTAATCTCATGGCCCATTTCATAGGTTGACTCTCCCCTGTCATGAATTCAGCAAAATCACTATATAATCCACCACCACTTCCCGAATCATATTGATGCATAGAATTACATAGCCACTCTTAATGTGTTTGCATCCACGTTAACAAGAAAATATTATGCAAACAATAGAAAGAAGAATGAACGAACTCACAGTGGAATAAATGTTTAGCCAGTGTGTCATTAGGCATGAACTCTGCCACCAGCAATCTCTCATGTCCATCACTACAAAATCCAATTAGATTTGCCAACCGCTCACTTCTCAGTTTCCCAACCAATCTTGCTTCCTCCTATAGAACAAAAAAATCAAATTATTCCCTTTACAAACTATTATACCGGTTAGATGACTAGATGGATCATATAATATATCATTAACAGCACTTCCCCTTAGTTACACAAGTGATCACCATAACAATCACACTAAGGCACTTGCACATCATTAATAAATCATCTCATAATGAAAACTAAAATACGAGTATCATAAATAAGTGATAACTAACAATGAACTGGTGAGAATCAGGCCAAGCAGACTTGGTGAACCGCTTAACAGCAATCCAGCTATCATCAGGAAGCCTCCCTTTATAAACAACATTAGGCGCTTTCTCTCCATGCTCGGACACAATATTATCAGTAGAAAAACCAGCAGTGGCAGCTTTCAGCTCCTCTAAGCTAAACTCTTTGAAGACGGGCAATGCAATTTTATCATCTTTCTCTAAACAAAATTCACACATACACATTGTGAGAATGATATAAGATCCTGGTAAGTTAGTCTCCTAACATCTTGAGATTTTAGGAAAACTGATAACTTAACACATAGTAAGCCAAATGACGAACTCATATCAAAACAAAAAAATAAAGCAAACATATTAAATTTCGAAAGAAACCCGTATCAGAGGAGGGCTGTAGAAGTGAAGGCTTTAACGGAGAATGCCACCAGCAGATAGAGAGCTTGCAACAACGAGCACCCATCACCGGAGATGCAAATAGTAAAAGTAAAAAGAAGGAGAGATTAAACAGAGAAGTGCATTATGAATTTTAAGTGTGATTGCAAGTTTGCAACGTTGAGTATTTACAGATGAGGAGAAAAACAAGTATAAAGTACGTATAGCAGAGGTGGTGAAAAACGATTTAAACGATTTTGCAACAACAAACATCATGCAATGCGATATAAACATAAAACATCGACTCATTTCTATATATTTAACTACGTACATAATCATTTTACCCTCCTCCTTTCGCTGTACATGTCAACTTTTTCTCGCTCTTTGTACAAAGAATTTTTCTGCATGCTCGGCCTTTTGTTTTTACCTCTTTAATTATTCTCCCTAGCTCACTTTTTATATCAGCACTCGTTCCCATTTTCGTTATCATTCGATAGTGGTATTATAACTCCCACTAATATTGAAATTGTTTCATAAAAATATTAAATATGAATAACTTTTAAATTCGGACAAAACTCAACTCGATGTTTATTAATTTACACCCTCAAATCGACTATAGTATTACAAGTGAGTTTAAAAATTATAGTTTTTTTAGTCTAATGTACATTGTTCATAATACGAGTAATATTGAAAAGTACATTATGTTCATTTTATTTTAGACTCACACACGACACATCTGTTTCCCACTGAAATGCAGAGCGTACAGTTACAAATGGGCACTCCTTTTGATTGTTTAACACGTCTCTAATCCTCTAGTTACCTTTACACATTGTAAACATTGTATTTTGTACGTATATGTTGATTTTACAGATATGTAGAAGTTCACGGTTAGCTTTATTAGTACGACCGAATGACAAATGAAAATCAAGAAAAGAAATAAGTAATGCCAAGAAAGAATGGCTCTTTGGGGTCTTTCTATTTTGAACCTTTATTTACTAGTATTTTGACCCTTTTTAAAGTTGAACAATGTTACTATTTTTTTGGGAACTTAACTTTCCTTTAAAATTTTGAATTTGATTGAGAACATATTTGGATAATTAAAAAAAATAGATTAAGATTTTATTTCAAATCCAAGACATTCAATTACTAATATAAATTTGATAATTTGAAATGATAATTCAATTCATGTCATTTAAAATTAATTTTATCTTCTCAAACACAATTTTAAATAATTTTGTATAACATATAAATTAGTCAATATAAAACAAATTAGAGAGGAAGTGTGATGATAACTTTCTCCATTACTTAGTTGACTGGAAAGATAGCAAATTATTATTAAAATTTAGAGACATAATGAGTAAAGGTTTTTCTTCTTTTCTTTTTTGCATCTTTTTCCTCACACTTCTGCTAAAGTATATTTTTTTTAGCGATGGAATGAACTTTGTATCTATCATTTTGACATATTGGTAGTTTGGTAGCTTGACTACAAATATATATATATATATATATATATATATATATATATATATATATATATATATATATATATATATATATATATATATATTTCCCTAAAACAAAATGGATCTTATGATTTGCCTTTTGCTTTCTCTATTCACTTCCAAATTGTTACTTTATATGATTATGAAGTAATCATGTGCCCAAATAGACCTACGAGATATAAGGAATGCCACTCAAAACTTGAAGAGAGATAAATTTGATGGAGGCATACAACAATAGAAGCAAAAATGTCCAAGCCTTCCCTTGTTTTATTTCTTTGCTATTTATTAAAGTAGTTTTGAACAAGTAACACAACAATGCACATAGAGTGCAGAGCTTTACATTTGTATCTATCTCAAAAGGAAGATCAATTAATATATCTCTGTTAGATAAGCATCTCGTGCTTTACACATGTTCATTGATTTCTAAAATTTTCATGAAAAAGCTGAAAGAATTGCGCAGTTTCTTATTTTAAAACTGAATGAATGATAAGGGTGTCAACTGGAAAGCTAAACAATGCAAGACAAATGCTGGAAATATAAAATTAAATCACTAAAATTGGTCACTACATGTTACATGTAAATGCACATAATGATGAATAAACAACCCTACGAAAAAAATTGTACCCTAAAAAAAAGCAAAACCTACACTACATGGTCTAGAACTATAACTCAGGTCTTCAATCTTCGAATCAAAGAAATAAAAAGTAGATAATTGTTCTCAGAGAAGCTTCTACCATCTATACACTGTTAATAACTGTTTCAGAGAGTATTGTGCTACTGTCTTCCACAACCTTTCCATTCACTTGGGATCTCAACCTCTGTTACAAAACAGAAGTATGTTAAGAAAACGAGGGAGAGAGACCATCAGGATATATGAAGGGGTGATATCAAAAAGAGGTAAAGGTTAAAGATGTCTTTGATCAATACCCTATCAGTAGGATCTCCAGCATTGCCAGTCAATAGTTTGTGATTCTCTTCTTTTGTTCCGCTATCCTTGGTCACTGGAAGTAGCAATGCAGCTGCACTGCGATCAGGCAGCTCTAAACAGGTACAAAATCAATGTCAATGTCGGATTAATACATACAAGAATTAACCAAACAAAAAGGTCAATGTCGGTTTGCTTACCTGGTAACTTAGAGTCAATGTAGTATACTACCAAGTTGACAGTATACCTGAAATAAATATCAAAATAACTGAAGACACTACTTCCTCATCCTTACCAGGTATATACACAAGTAGCGAAAATATTTAGAATTATGTACCATGCCACAACCACGTCAACTGTGTAATGCTTGCGAGAAGCAATTATCAACAGGCTCTGAACTACGGCAGTTAACCAAGCACACTGTTTTATAAACCTACAAAGAGACATTATAGAATGAAAACTTGGCAGAAAATATGGATATGCCCGCAAATTTCGGACAATGTGGCTTCACCATGTCAAGAATGCAGTCAGGTCTGAATGATTTTGCAAACAAATATTAATTGTATGATCACAAAAGGACCATCTAAATCAAATCTGCGTCATGCCATCTGAAAATTACCTCTTTGTGCCATATTTATGATATGTTCGCACAAAGACCAGAGAGAAGATCATATGAGAAGAAAAAATCAAATCACCACAACCATAGAGCATACCACGAGGGACTGCAGATTCCAACGAATGTATAAGCGGATAAAGTAGGTAAAAATCTTGATTAAAAGAAGAAAGTCATATCCGAGAAAAAATAACAATGAACACTTACTAATTATAAAATATTTCAGAATATGATCTGGTCGTGGCAGCGTTGCAAATCTTGACCCCTGTATGATGCAGATGAAACTAAAATGTTGTGTTCATAATTTAATATATAAAAATTTAACAGCAAATAAATAATTCAACTTTACACGAAACAAACCACATTACTACAATTGAAGCATACAGAGAGCAACTACAATATATAAGTATTACCTCACGACAATGATAGTTTGGACCGGGAAGCTGAGTAGAGTAGAATGTTAAAATTCGAAGTGTTTGACAACCCTACAGGAAAACAAATGGAGTGATATATAAGTGACCAGTTCCAGTAAAATTCAGTATATATTATATTAGATTTCCAGAAACCTTTTAAGAACCACACCCAACCAAACAAGGTAATAATATATACTAATGATTAATATCAACCCCAAAATACAGATGCAGAAGTAATGGATATAGAAACTACTTAGAAGAGTTGGTCTTATGCCGCAGTAAATAGATACAATCGTATTCAATTAATGAAAAAGAAATGTCACAAAAGTGTGCATAACTTCAAATTTTCTGTAGACAAGTACATGTATGGAATCTTTGATGCTGAAACGTACAACACAAGAATAGTGAATTAAATAATAATACCAGAAAAGAAATGATTAAATATAAATAAGATGTCACTAAATCGGTTTTGGGATAATTGGTTTGGATGATTATATCTAAGAGGTTCAGAAGAGAAGCATACTGCAGAGCACTTGAGCATTTAGTTACTGCTACGAATGATACTTGTACAAGATCTAAAACACTGGTTGGTACTTAATTGGTAGCAAAACAAGATTAAATGGAGACTGAATTACTACCTCCAAATTAATGTACTCATTCCTGGTCATATTCTATGCAATTTAAAAACAAACTCAGTGAAGTACTGAGTTAATGTGTATGCAGCTCAGCAATGTACATTTATTTCAATAAAGTAGCAAGTGTTGTAACATGCATTTTTACAAAAACAAAAATATGAAATTATACCAAAATAAAAGTTCTTACAACTAAAAAGGCCAGGACCCTGCACCATATTAGAACTGTGTAGATCTTTTTGCTCTTGAAAATGAATGGATGGAAAGTCCACTGCACCAGAACATAGCATATATTTAGAAAGAAATTCTTAACCTCGTTATATTTGGAGCATAACTATAACTATGTACATAATAGCTAAAGTCCCAAAGACACAATCTGAAATTTGGTCATTTGCTAGAAACTAAACATCCAAGTCCAGGGGTCCTTAGACAATTGCTGTCTGCAAATTCTTTTATTCAACAGTTTCATTATTTCGTGCTTCTACATTCTAGTCTAGATTCTCAGTTTCAGCTCCCTGTTAAGTTCCTATTTCTCAATATTTTGACTGACACACCTATTCGTTAAATTTTGTTTCTTTATGTATCTATTTCAACTAAAAACTTTAACCGGCATCAGATCAAGATGCCGCTGCATTTGAATATAGAGTGAGAAAGAGGCAGACAATAACACTTCATTTCGTATAGAGAATTAGCACCACTACTCAAAGAGAATCTCACCAAGAAAAACGATAAAAAGATGAAGGTGAACACAGTCTCACTGATGTATGCTCTTTCTTGTCCAAGTTCCTATAGTAACATAAGTTCACATATGATTTTATATTTCACTCAATAAATTGCAAATTATACAAACAATGCAGAAAAGGATCAATACAAACCCGTAGAAGTAAAAAACCAGTATCTTGAAGAACCGGTCCTGGTCGGTGGATAAAATGAACTCCTCGAGCAGCCACCCCATGTATATACTGAATAAAACAAAACCCAATTCACTATTACGATCCCATAAAAATTATTTTATTATTACTTTTAATTTCAAAGATATATTAGATATGATATTGTTGTATATAGGTAGACAAATTACGGCCAAAAAGAACCTGCAGCAAAAAATGTGATTTACATATTCGAACACCAGCCAAACCAAACATATCTGGTGTATGTACACAAACCTTTTGTCTATATGAATAAAGACACTGTTTCTCTAACAACCCATAAGCTTGAGTCCACAGACCCAAATACAACCACAATCCTCAAAAGATCATGATATATTAATGCAATTAGTATAGTTAAAATTTTATTATGAACAAAGTGTCCACATGTTTCGATGTGGGACATAATGTTACTAACTCCTATATCGACGCCTTGTTCGGCTCTTCCGACCACGAATAGCCCAATAGGCGGTGAGTGAAACACTCTCACACCAACTCTAACAACTCGTAAGCTTGAGTCCACTGGTCCAAATTCATTTGGACAATACACAAGTCAACCACTGACCTCAAAGATTCATTATTCGTCAGTTCAATTAATAATAGTTAGACTTAAACTTATTATGAACAAAGTGTCCCAGGACCCGCCTGTTAGAGTTTCCGTAAAGACCTGTATATTTGACACATTATACAATTAATCTACTTATGGAGGGCAGAAACTGTCAACAATGAAGCATGGAGTTGTATAAAAATGGACTTTTAACTGTAATTTTTAGAGCACAAAAAATACATAAAAGTAATGATACCATATACAGACCTGATAATTTGCTAATTAGTTATACATACCTGGCCAACAAGACCAGCAAGAAGATACTTCCAATTTTCCAAAAGAAGGTTAATTTCTGTAGTTATTTCTGCAGAAATTATCCTCCATATCTGCACGCAAACCCATCAACGGACCAACCCAGACACATTAAACAACCAAAAATTGCAATAAATCATAATGATCATAATATATATTGTGTGAAAATATGAATAGCACCATAATATATACCTTAGAATCATCACGACCAATGTAAAGTGACATGGTATTGTTTTATCTTATCACATTAGAAACCCATCATCATCACGCAGACCATAAAAATAAAATAAAAATCATGTTCTAAGTATTTTTTTGCTAAATTTATTGCAAAATTTGAAGAAAACAGAATAAGATTGAAACATTAAATAAAAGAAAATGAGGGGAGTATAAAAGTATAAATCTTAGAGATCAAACACATAAAAAATAAAGAAAATTGCATGCAAATTATGAAGCGAAAAAAATGAAAAAATGCACAGAGAGAAGTGGAGTGAAAAAACTAATATTTCGAGTCACTTGCGGTTATTCCATTTGTACACCACTTTGAATACGGAAGAACAGTTGAGACACACATCAAATGGAATACACTCTATGCATATATATACCTTATATATAAGTTAAAAATTAAAAATTGATTTTTTATTAAACATATTTGTTTTGCATGTACGGTGCTAAATTTCTTATAAAGTTTTGTTTTAATTTAGTAACATCTATCGTAACTTATTTTATTTATGGCTTAATCATTAATTAATTTATCTTACATTAAACTTTTGCAAACCATGTTATGCAGGATGAGCGGAAGCTAACCATGTCATGTAGGATGGGCAGAAGCTCCTCCCCCATAAACGTAAATGCTACACCTATGCCATCTCTATAAAAAGGATCTCTTGTTGATGTTGCTAAAAATTCGGTCATGCCAACTCAAGAACTCTCCATCAAAAGTATCTTATTAGGTATCATCATTGCCAGCCTATCTACCTTTGTCTTTCTTTCACCGGTACAAATTACCTACTGTTAAAAAATATAGTAAGATTATATATAAATTCAAAATTATTTTATATGGTTGCCTCAAAAAAAAATTATTCGGTAGATGATTTAGTAAAATGATAGTATATATAATAAAAGTTGTATAAAATACAATAGCTAGTTGCAATGGTGGAACCAGGAATTCATAATAGTTGGGGCTCAAAAATTTAATAAAATAGACAATTTTTATTATTTAAAAAAGTTGAAAACTCTTCATAACCCTGGAAATAAAGACTTTAACACAAAATCAATCAAATCACATCTAAACGTACTTGAATTCAAAGTTTTTCCATCATCATACTCTATGTCATACTCTTATGTAAAAGTATATGTAATATACTTTAACTTTAATTTACCTTTAAACATTTTGATTTAAAAAGATAACACAATAAAAACACTATGTAAATTATTTTTTCTGAAACATTTCTTTAAAATATTGTTATCAAACGGTTGACAAGACCTTAATAAGATATAATCTTCCAATTTGATGTCTAATTTTAGTATTATACTATCATAGGAATTTAATATCTCGAATTAGAAATAATATTATACGGATTAAACTCAACATTTGTTTCCTTAATATTAGGCGCTCCTTGTCCAAAACTAAAAATATTAGAATGTATATTAACCACTGAATTGAAATTAGGAACATGGTTTTAACTAGAGGAAACCTTGGCCTTTTATCAGAAATTTATTTATTGAAACTTAATATTTCTAGTGATTATTTTGATTCTAGCAGGGGCTACAGCCTCCCTTGGCCCCTGGTTCCGCCCTGGCTAGTTGCTGCACTTTCCTAGTGCTAGCAAATAAATTTATCAACCTTGAACAAGGACAAAGACAGACAGACAGTGTCTATAATTTAACAAATACCGAAGAGAATCTTGTGGCGTTTATCTTGATTGTCACATCCTTGGCTTCCCCTCCCCTGTTTATCCAAAATATATATGTGAATGACACATTAGCTGTATATAAATTGTAATCTAACAATTCATCTTGTGCCCTCTCCAAAAAAATTTTATAAAAAAAAGGCTCAAGAAAATGAAGGGTATGCCGCCAATGCCTATGTCGCCTCCTGGATCGATGAACATGACTCCTGGATCATCAAACATGCAGATGCACATGAATTTCTACTGGGGAAAAGATGTCCTCATTCTTTTCCAAGGGTGGCCCGAGGACAATCTTGGCATGTACATACTTGCTCTAGCTTTTGTGTTCATTTTATCGGCAGCTATTGAAGTCTTGTCTATGCCTCATGTTGTTAAGTCGGGCTCGAGTCCAATGATTGGTTTGTTGATTCAGACAACTGTTTATGCTGTACGGATGGGTCTTGCTTACTTGGTTATGCTGTCAGTTATGTCCTACAACCTTGGCATATTCATTATCGCAGTTGCAGGCCATGGTGTTGGTTTCTTATTGGTTAAGATCCGAGCACTTGCAGTAGCCGCTGCTGCTAATCAGGCTGATTCACAAATAATTGATCCTAAAGTTTAATTTTACATCAAGATGTAAAAAGTTATTTTTATTAATTAGTAGTTGGAAAAATAGGTTTCTGCACTGGTTACGACTTTTTCTTGCCTGCCTCCCTCTTTATGATTAGTATGTCGTTTTACCTTTGTATCAATCTTTTTCTTACAACAATCTGAGTTCTGTATTTTTCTTCATTTTTTTAAACTATGAACACATGATTAAGAAACAAAAAATTACTACAGTTTCTTTAAGTCAAGACCAGTAAAACAGAATAGTGAACACCGAACAACCATTGCAGGTTGCAACTACTTAGTCTCTTTGTTCGTCTATTAGGCCCTGACTTGAATTCAAGGATGCAGCATATATACAAAATACAAGTATACATGATTTTTTATTTTGAATCCATATGCCGCAAGCCCTCTTGTTAAACTCTGTTTTGCACAATTTTAGTGTTCTTTTTATTCTTTCTAGGCATTCAGCTACTGCAATTTTATGGTATTCGGTATAACAAAATGAGTGCCTAGACATTGATATAAAGATAGTAGGTCGTTTGATTCATGTGATTTCAGTCCGGTTTATGGGAATGGGAATGAGTACTGGACCTGGAAAACAGATACACAAACCAGCAAGCTTGTACTTCAAATTAAATATGGCCAAATGATTGTTGTACCATTTCCATTAAATTTACAGCATGACTGGGAAACCACTAAACCAATAAACTAAATCACATTTTCCATTTCCTCGAAAATTAAGCAAAGCTGAATTGTTTATTAGTTTCAAGTTTCTTCCAAAGAACAAAAGAGAAACCGAAATGACTGAACAGCAAATATGAAAACAAAACTGCTGCATTTTTTGTACATAACCTTTCATTTTATTCCTACTAAGATTTTAACCATAAAACTTCCCTCATTAAACTCAGTCTATCATTCACTGCCTAATATTCAGTAGCTAATTCGAATGAGACAGTCAGTAACGGTCAGTAAGTCCACTCTTGAGGAAGTCGGAGCTCATTGTTCGTCACCACTGAACTAGCCATGTCCCATCTCTGTTGAGGATGTGCCGGTACAACATTTTCTCTATGCTTCAAAGCTGCATCTATAAATTAAAAAACAAAATTACTTGGAGTGAGAATCACCATAAGAAGGGGGGGGGGGGGTATAAATTATAATATATCGTTCATGTAAGAAACCATTTTTCTTGAGCTGTTGAGGTGTGTCCATGGCTCTTAAGTTTAGATTCGGTGCTTGGACAACTCTTTCTGGAAACAGAACTGTTGAATATCCTGCAACAGAGCAAAGATCTATAATCAGTTTCTAAACTCATATCATGTTAAAATAGATCCGGATTTGACTCCAAACCTTGAACTTAATATCTAGACTTCACTGGAAATGGCATGAGCACGGGAATATTTAAATTTCTTTGATTAATTATAGCAAAAGCAAACCAGTGTAAATATAGCAATTTTTGAACTACTAGTCAAACATTATACAATATCAAAAATAGACCTGGGGAGGGGTTGTCCCAACTTCCAGCTGGGCGAGGCAAGAAAACTCCAGTACCGGAACGTTTAGTTTTAGTGACTTGATTACCAAGAAAAGCAGCCCTCATTCCTGAACCAGCTGGTGTTGGTTGTTCAGGACATTGAGATTTTTTCAGAGTCGGCCAAGCAGATGATGATAAACCAGGTGCAAGGCCAATACTACTACAATTTCGTGTTTCATCTTGTTGAGCCTGTTGCATATATTGAACATAGCCCTTTTGCTTTTTTGTCATTGACTGTTGTTTTTTAAACTGCTACAAGGCCAAAAACTTTAGTTGATCAAACCATTTCACCACTAAATATCAAATAATTTGCTTGAATAGATACTCGGCTTACTTGTTTAGGGCAGGATTTCTCTGGAGGATCGCAGAAATGGAAAAAAACAGTGCCAGTATGTTGTTGAAGCTTAGTCACTTCCTCAGCTGCAGCATATAGAAGCTCAGTAGCTTCCACATTATTGTTCATGGCTTCCTCATAAGGCGGTGAAAGGCAGTTGGGGCTTCCGCAGCTGGAAGCCTGTTTACTATGACAACCTCCGATAGCATTGCAAAGTGTTGATTGAGGCGAACTAGCGATGTTCCACGACTACGTACACATATAATATTTATAAACAGAGGGAGTCCAAATCTAAAAACAAGTTGAATCCAAAATAATTTCTACCATAGTAACACATTGTCACAGTGACTTATGAGTTATTACCACCTTCTTGCAGCTCACCGATGCCTAAAAAACGAAAAAATGTGCCCTATATGTTACCTCATAGTTTGTCGGAAGTTTTTCGTCGTAGATGCCCCTTATTTTGTTAGCGGTGGAGTGAGCTAGTCTTGGAGTAAACTTAGTGAGAAACTCATCCTCATCATGATCTTGAGAAAGAAACTGGGGTGGAAGCCAAAACTCACCTTCATTCAACTCATCAGCCATAATTTTAAGACAACAACTCGTATCCGGGAATACAATAAAAGTGTCAAGGTCTAATAGTAAGTGGAGAACGTGGAAGCTTGTTCTGATTTGAAATTCGAAAGTTATATTTATAATAATTATATATGGTGCCCATTTGGCCATTACACTCTAAAAAGCAATTAGAAATTTAGATAAATGGTGTTGATCAATTTGTGTAAAAGTTTGAAAGTTGTTAGCGGTTTTACGACCTGTACGCAAGTGTACGTATTTAAACAAGTAGTATATAAAATTTGTTCCCACGAGAACAAATTTAAGCTGCTAAATATCAATATCTATCTTTCTCTCAATTCAAGTCAAATGTAAATCAATTTATGAACTAACTAAATTACCACTAATTAATTAAAATAACACAATAATCAATAGACAAATTTCAAGACAATGAAAACTAGACCTTTAACTTCATCTTTTGCTAATTAACAAGTTCCTTCTCTCACCTCTATTTTCATGGTCTAATTGCTAGTTTAAGGTTTTTAAGTATTCACGAGACCTTTCTGAATCTCAAGTGACTCTAACTCAATAGATTAACTCTCATATCCCTATGTAGAATTTAAATCCTTGAGTAGCATTAACACATGACCTTAATTTGACTACTTAAGGTATTTAGGTATATTCATATCCTAAACACAAATTAACATGTATGCTAATCTCAAGTTATAGCAATTGGGTCTCAATTTAGGCCTAAACAACCAATTCAATTACAAGGTTGATCAATCCTTGAAAAGTATTAAGAATAAATTACTATAAGCAATTAATATGACCATAAAAGTAGAGAATTGAAAATAAAACTAATATATAAACACAAGAATCCATTAAAGGTCTAGAGAGAAAATTAGTTCAACATCACACTAAAGAGTACTATACACAAATAAGAAGACATGAAATCAAAGTTAAAAATTAGAAAAAAAAGAAGCTGAATGAATAAAACTCATAAATTGATCTTCTTTTGATGACTTTTCTTCAATGATCCCTTGTTGTCTTCTCTCTCATGCCCTTTTCTCTCAAAGTGTGTGTAACTGATTTTAACCCTAATGTCCCGTCCTTTTTTTTTCTCTCCCTCCTGAATATATCATAAAATATGATATATTTTCTATATAAAAGTGTATTATTATTATTTAATAATAATACAATAGGAGTTTCCTAAATAGAATAGAATTCTAAAGAAGAAATTTGAGCTGTCTGTTTATGGCACTTTTTTGGGCAGTTTGTAACTTCAATAAAATCTGAGATTATACTTGAATTAAAGATCTCCTCGCAAGCTTTTCAATGACACCTGAATCTACATCCGGAACTCGAGATATTGCCAAAACAGTGACTACTGCGCAACTTGACCCCAAAATATGAATTTAACTAGAATTAACTTCAAATTGTGCAAATTTTCCTCCAATTTTTCTATTACAAGATTTATCAATCTTCTACAAAAAAATATAAAAATAAATTAAATAAAACTCCAATTTCATACAAAAATAAATAAAAATGCAAAGAAAATATAACCATATAAATCCTACGTAGCTTTGCTTCTCATTCTCGCAAACGCCTTCTAAATCTTCTTTCCCGCCGAAAGAGAAGATGTACTAGGCATAAAGCGCAAACGTCTTATCTGTTTGTTATGTTAATTTCTCTTTTTTGACTTCTCGTACCCGCCTGACTAGATACAAATTCCCTTTACACATTCTCTTGCCTTAAAATATTAATTTTCTTAAGTTTTTTTTAAAGAAAGATTAGAGTTTTCAAATTCATTCTAAAAAAGCTCTCAAATATAACTTATTTCATTTTATTTAGTTGTAAAAATAATAAATAAGATAAATCCACCACATTGTAATTGATTAAAAATTTTCATTATGTCATCACTGTCATATCATTTGAGAATATTTTTCTGAAAATATTTTTTGAATATGTATCATTACTCATTTTTTATGTATGAAGCATAAATTTTCATTTTTGTTGGGTCTCTATAGCATGCCCACTAAGCAAAATGGGAAACTGATAAGGAAATGGCAAAATCTATTATTTTCAAATAAACATTAATATTTGTGAGCTGAATTCAACTAATTAGTTTGATAGAGTGACACGGGTGTGTAATGTATAATACTGTACTATAAAGATCATTATTCGTACGGGATGTATATTCAAATACACTTTAAACCCTAATTTCAATTACATTTTTTCTTTCGAGTGTCTTGATTAAAATCATAATTCTTTATATAAATTATATCTCCACTTTTTAAATTTGAAATTTTTAACCTTTCTAAATATTCAAATCTATTTCCATATTTTTCGGATTTGATCCATATCATCTGTATATATTTTCACATTTTTTAAATTTGAATTTTTGAACAAGTTTAGTGTCATTTATAATGACTTTTATACCTACACGGGACATGATCATTTTTTATGATCAGTTTTGAACATATATGTGGTGGTTATATGTCATTTATGACGATTTGTGTCATATTAGATGACTTTAATTATGAATCGAAAGTTTTATGATATAATTTTATATTATATATTTTTGTTACACTTTCATCGACTTATTTATCTTTGTTGGTTTGTTTTTTATTTTTCAGATTTAATTGTATGGTTTATTGCGTATAGATGTAAGATGAATGGAAGCAGGATTTTAATACTCATGGATGGGAAGAAGGGTAAAGAAAATGTGGATGTAGACATGAATTTGGATTTAACAATCTCATTGTAATTAGATATTTTTTCTTGTATTTAGTTGGTTTTTAGTAGAGCACTCTTTTTCCCCTTTTAGTTTTTTCGCATAGGATTTTGCTCATGTGAGATTTTAGCGAAACCCTTGTTTGGTGGTGTTTTATTTTCAGACATTAAAGTGTTATTGTCTAAATGTCCGGAGGCAACATACATGCCTTTTGGTTATATGATAAAATTGATGAATAAAATAAACTCTTTTTTAGGTTATTGTACTTCGTTACAATTCATTAATGAAATGTTATTTCGGTAAAAAAAAAAATCAAATACACACTTCCAAATACATTAGTAGCCACCGGCATTCAAATTATTGCCTTGGTCAACGCATTCGGTATTCTATTTGAGTATTTGCTACAAAGTCAACGGTTATACAGAATCGAATTTAAGAATTCACACGTTAATTCAAATGATGAACATAATTTGCTAAATAAACTTAACTACATATAACTTTAGCAAAAAAAAAAGAGTTAACTACACACGATCTAAAAATTTGTAAAATTTCTTTTAGCTTAGAATAACTAAACATGAAATTATTGTTATTAAACTTAATTATGACCCGTTTAGAAATTTAAATTTTATTTTAAATTTGATGAAATGATATTAAAAAAGATTGAATTTAAATTTATTTTAAAATTCAAAACATTCAAATATTAATATAAACTAGCTTATATCCGTGCGATACACGGATTGAATTGTTTTAATATTTTTTTTATATTTTTTGAATTTTATAATAATAATTTAATTTTTATTTAATTTTATATGTATATATTTTATATAATTTTTCATATAATTTATTTGTATTTTAATAGAATAATATTTTGTGTTTTGTTTAGAGATGTGTTTTATTTAGGAGATTAATGTCACATGTATTTTAGGCAGGAAATTAGTGTTTAAAAATTAGGTTTAATAATAACTATCCGACTCAAATACCGATCAAAAACCACCAAATTTTTAATTTTTTGATCTTTTGGCTTTAATAATATAGTACAGATTTGAGATTTTAAAATGAATTCAGAAATTCATTATTTAAAATGAATTACATATATAATTTTATTTGATTTAATGACATGATTAAAGCAGTTCGTCGTATAACAAAGTTACACACTCACAGGCCACGTTCTGACAACCAACATTAACCGATAAACCTAAATTCTTTATCTACAGAGTACCCGATCCCTGGAAGAGTAAATTGCAGATTCACCAAAAAAGGTATAAAAATTAAGGATGGTGATACATACACACCCTAAATTGATTCTTGCATATCATGTTATACTTATTTGACTAAATTACCTTTATCTTATCTTATTCTACCCATTATATGCATTCATTCAAATATTATTCAATTAAATTCATTTTTTCCTTTTACATTTTGATCACATTCTTCTTTAACAATATGGTGTCTCTAATTTTTAATAATCTTTTGAGATTTTTAAAATCAAAACTAGACCAAAATTTATAATTAAAATAAGTTATTATCCCGAACTCAACTTGAATTTTATTTTAAAACGCGCATATTTTGTACGATCCTGGGACTTAGTAGTACCTTATATACCGAAAGGACCGGGTGTTACATGTAATGCAAGAGAAATGATACGATGCTATTGAAGACTTTAGCTCGACTCTTTGGTCATGGGAGACAGGGGTAAGAGGCAACAGGCACCATTCAAAGGTTTTAACATAATCTTCTCCACAATGAAATGTGAAGGCCCAACAAGACATTGAAAAATGACAATAAAACTTCGTACAAAAACACAAAACATGAAAACATTATAAGAAAGACTACAAACGATGGTTTGTGATACATGATCTGCTTAAGAACTCGACTAGTTCTCTCTGCAGAGAGCAACTGAATAATCATACTAATCAAATTATTCAGAATTGGCAGGGGGCGGGAAGCGGTTTTGCCAGAAGGCAAGTAAATCAGCTTTAGCAGGCAAAGTCTCTTTGATAATGCTGCAATTCATGAACTCTTTGCTCCATTTAAATAATTTTGGATGCTTCTCCTCTGTGAATATCTCCACGCCAACGCCTTCTTGAATAACATCAAGCCAAAGAGCTATGATACTACCCGCGATGTCAACCAGTCCGATACTATCACCTCCAAAGAACTTCTTGTCCTTGAGTTCATTCTCCACTAGACTTAGCAGCTCAACTATTTCTTCAATCACATTTTGTTCTCCGCCTTGGCTTTTCAAAAATTTGATAGCAGCTGGCAATACCTAGAAGTGAACAAAAAAGTTTAAGCATTAATTCGAACATTGCATACACTATCAGCACATCAGATATAGTCTCCGTTTGGCTTACGTTATTTTTCAGAAATAAGTACTTATTTTCAGAAAAAAGTATGGCTCGAAAGAAAACTATTTAGAAATGGAAACTTGAAGAGCCAGTTGTTCTGCACTTTTATTTATGTTGACATTTATTGTTCTGTACTTTATGTTGAAGCCCAGAACATTTAATTCTCAATTTCTCATACTTGTTAGATTCTCGATTGAACCTAACCCTACTTATAAATGTTTGAGAGTGATCAAGTAGGAACATACCCTATCATCCATGAAATTAGCCCAAAACCGCGAAGTGGCGCGTTCATGAGGATCTTGAGGCAAGATAGGAGCACCTGATTTCCAGGTTTCATCGATGTATTCGAGAATGATTAGTGACTCCACAATGGGCTTACCATTGTGCAAGAACACGGGAATTTTCATATGTATAGGGTTATACTTAAGAAGTTCAGAACTCTTGGCAGAAAGATCTTCTTCTACATGTTCATATTCCACACCCTTTATTTTCAGCGCAATTTCCACTCTTTTACTAAAAGGACTTTCCCATACACCATAAACCTTAACCTCTTGATTGGCCATTCTTACACTTTTCTTCTTCTTCTTCTTCTTCTTCCTTTTAATTTTGGTTTCGAAGACTTGTCAAATAATCTATATATAGATGTTGATCTGCTGTGATTTGTTTTATTTTGTTAGCTTCTGAAACTCTTTGACCATAGACATTTGGACTTGNACCATAAACCTTAACCTCTTGATTGGCCATTCTTACACTTTTCTTCTTCTTCTTCTTCTTCTTCTTCCTTTTAATTTTGGTTTCGAAGACTTGTCAAATAATCTATATATAGATGTTGATCTGCTGTTGATTTGTTTTATTTTGTTAGCTTCTGAAACTCTTTGACCATAGACATTTGGACTTGGCCAACAAGTTGCATATATTAACATGCATGTGTGAACATGGAGACTCTTTTTCCATTGGTTGGACACTTGGACTATATTGAATAAGTGATGACAAGTGACATAAGTGATGATCTCAGCTTTACCCCACAACCCATTTATGAGTTTTTCAAGCCATCAAGGAGGGTGGTTATGATGGATGGATACGAGAAATTAATTTGAATTAATTTGAATTATTTAAATAATTTTTTAATTATATATAAATATATATAATTTATTTTTATTATNCCACAACCCATTTATGAGTTTTTCAAGCCATCAAGAAGGGTGGTTATGATGGATGGATACGAAAAATTAATTTGAATTAATATTAATTATTTAAATAATTTTTTAATTATATATAAATATATATAATTAATTTTTATTATAAAAAGGTTGATTTAATTAATAAATAAAACTTGTATGATAGTTATATATTTTGTAGAATCTATTAAAATATTAATTTTATGATAGCATTGTACAATGAGAAATTAATAATTCTTTTCCTTATAATAATTAAATATAAAATTTTATTGTAAAAGATAGTTTTGATAATATAAATACATATTTATATGTCATGAATGTTTTTAAATTTATTTTTTATAATAGGATTGTACAATTTAAAATTGAGTATTGCTTGGCAAAAAAAATTATTATTGAGTATTGTATATATTTTTTGTATTTTTGTAACTAAAGTTAAATAAAACTTTAGTAAAATGGAGTATAATCTAATACTGTTAGAATTTCCTGTCTTGGCTTGGTTTGGTTGTGATAAGCACATGAGTACATGACAAAAGTAATGGAGGATCTCAAAACTATGTTGTTAAGGTGTCAATGTTTATGTTTTGTTTAAGTTGCAACTCCTTTAGTCTTTAATATGTGTGCTGAGCGCGATGAAATAACTGAAACAGTAAGAACTTATATTTTGTAGTAAGGCATATAAGCCAAATTAGTCAAAAAAAAATGTGAGTTGCAGAATTCAAATTGATCATAAATCGTTTGGCAGTTGCTGATACCCTTGACGATTCTTTATGTGTATAATTTTAATTCATGTGCATTTATTTAAGTAATGTAGATCAAAATTGTTACAAAACTGTACTGGGGTGATGCAAGAGATTAACTATGTGATGCTATTGAAGATTTAAGCTGGACTCTTTTGACATGGGCAGTAGCCAGTAGGGGCCTGATCAGGCACCTTTCAAATGTTCCAAGCACAACAAGACATAGGAACACGGAATAAAAAGATTACAAGCGAGAGTTTGTAATACACAATCTGCTTAAGAACTCAAATGGTTCTATCTGCAGGGAAACTGAATAATCATACTAATCAAATTATTTGGAGGGCTGGACGCGGTTTAGCCAGAGGCAAGTAAATCGGCTCTAGGAGGCAAAGTATCTTTGATGATGTTGCAATTCATGTACTCTTCACTCCATTTATATAATTTTGGATGCTTCTCCTTTGTATATATCTCGACGCCAACAGCTTCTTGAATAACGTCAAGCCAAAGAGCTATAATATTACAGGCAAAAAAGTTACACTTGCATTTATGCAAAAAATTAGTATATAAGATTGTGTTTGGGAATATGAAATTCATTTCAAATTCTCAAATTTTATACTAATAATTGAATGTCTTGGATTTTAAATGAAGTCCAAATCCAAATACATTTAGTTATTCAAACATGTTATTTGATCAAATCTAGAATTTCAAATGAAATCGAACTTCCCAAACTAGACTTAAAGTTCTTCTGATTATGTTTTTGTATCGTACTGCATTCTTTCTTAGACGATGAATCTAATCTCCATGATACTAATCAATTGTTTTGATGACTTAGGGAGTGGTACGCTGTTTCTATTAATCCACTGGTTACAAGATACCACTTATAAGGGACATCTAATAAGAGGAAAGATAAGTGTAACCAAACAATGTCATAGTACGACATCTGCTAAATATTTACGAGACAATATAACCAAGAAAATGAAAGAATCAGAACGAGTCAGCAAATGAGAATTACTCACTATCGGTTTATCAAAGGAGACATGGTCACAAATACAAGGCAAACTGGCAGGGTTCATAACTCAAGGCATGGGCTAATACAGAGAAATTATAAAGCCATTATTATCTTTTGCATAGATATCATCTACTAATTATGAACCGTTGTTGTCTGTCGATCGATACAGTCTAATCAATGCGATGTAGTTTGGTGTCTTCTGTTTGATATGAGCCTTATCCCTTATGCCTTGGCCTAGTCTTCGAGTTTCTCTTGTATAGATTATTTTGTTTTTAGTAACAGTCCAATATGAGATCATTGATTTCAACTAGCAACCCAGAAGTTGACATCGCTTGAATCGATTATTAGCTCATTTCTATTTACCAGAAGTTGAAATCGCTTGAACGATTATTAGCTATTTTCTATTTATCAAAGTTGACATCGCTTGAACGATTATTACTCCGTAGTTATTTTCGGTTTATATATCTTGAATGTTTATCTTTTTAGTTAAAATTATTATTCTCCCTCTTTTAAAAAAAACAAATAATTATCTTCTTGTGCATTACTCCGCTGCTTCTTAAACCTTGTTAATTTCGATTGAATCCGTATAACTAGTGAAACTTAGATCATGATATCTATTTCAATAAAATTTTGAATGATTCAATTAATCAAAAGTAACTATGTAAATTTTAGGTACATAGTGGCAAACGAAAACAAAAATACTAATAAAGCCATAAACAGTAGTTTCTGATACACAATTTGTTCTAAACTGTATGATCATACTAATTACATCATTTAGAAGCAGGGCCTGACTGGAAGCGGCTTTGCCAGAAGGCAAGTAAATGAGCTCTAGACGGCAAAGTATCTTTTACAATGCTGCAATTCATGTACTCTTCAATCCATTTAGATAATTTTGGATAATTTTCCTTCTTAAATATCTCTGTATCGAAAACTTCTTGAATAACATCGAGCCAAAGAGCTACAATATTAGCCACAATGTCAACAAACCCAATCCTCTCACCTCCAAAGAACTTCTTAGCTCTGAGTTCATTCTCCAGTATGTTTAGCACCTCGCCTATCTCGACGATGGAATCTTGATCCTTGCCTTGGCTTTTAACAAACTTCCACACCGCACCCATTAACTATAGGATTATACAGTGAAACCTCGTTAAAACAATACTCGATTAATTGACAATCTCTAGTAAATAATACTGTAATCCATATTTTTGGTTGTGACTAGTTTAATTAACATCCATTAATTAAAAAAATTCTCAGATTCTGATGCTCTTAATTTATAAAGGTTATAATATATAAACTTCAAGAGTGCGTGCATTAATTTGAAACATGTACGGGAGATATAGCACATTGCATTTATAAACCAAATCAAACATACTCGGCGTATCCTCC
>QRFB01007041.1:0-36118 GCA_008931105.1 Oenanthe javanica | reverse complement strand
ACCATTAGAACCGTCTCGAAAAAACGAATCCAACGGTATATTACACGCCCCATTCTGAGCTCCCACGCGCCCCGAAAAGTTTCTGACGCATCCTCATGCGCGCATGCGTGTCACGCGCGTGCAAGACACCATGTCACGCATCCCGGGTATGCGTTACAAGCCAAAAACCCTTTTTTAGCTTGTAACACATGCGCAGAATGCGTTACACCTTTTTTCCCCAGATATTATTATTTAATTATGAATTAATTAAAAACAACTTTAAAAATCCATAATAAATAATCTATTGCTCAGAAAAATATTCTAAAAATACTTGGACGATCTACAACAATCTACAACACTTGTAGAACACATGAAANTGGACGATCTACAACACTTGTAGAACACATGAAAAATATAAAATAAATTTTGAGGAAAAGTAATGAATTAATCATAATTAAATCATTATTATCGCTTTCAAAATTCATAATAAATATTCTACGTATCAGAAAATTATGAACAATTAACTGAACGATCTACAACACTTATAGAACCCAGGAAAATTATCAAAACAATTTTGACGAACAGTATCATATTAATCATAATTAAAACATGATATTGCTTGTATAAATCATAATAAATACATACATGCTCATAAAATTCTGAAACTTGACCACGAATCTATATGCATACAACCTATGCTCTGATACCATTGAAGGAATTTATGCACCAGCGGAAGCATTGAATAACATTTATTTGCATATATTCCTATGTATACATACATATAGATACAAAAACTATTTTATAAATTGAAGAATACCTCGATTTCTTTTCGGCAACAGCTATAGAAGATCTTTTTCTTCAATCCTTGCAATCACCCCTCAAGTGTGGAGTGCTCTAAAGATATCCACCAAGAATCAAACTAAAAGATGAAGGAGGAGGCTAGAGAGGAAATTAGAGTTGCCTCCATTTTAAAATATTTCTCACAAATATTAGGATTAAAGTATTAGGGTTTATAATTCTATATTTATAGACAAATATCTCAGCTGAGATATTTTCTATAAATATCTTATTATTAATTCCCTTTTTAATTAATTAATCTTATTAATTAATTAGTTAATGATTAAAACTATTTTAATCATTAATTCCTTTTTCTAAACTCTTTTAGAAAATTATTCTCTCTTCATATTTAATTACTTTAATTAAATATTTAATTAATAATATTAAGATCTTATCTTAAATAATTTATAATCAATTAAATCTCATTTAATTAATTTATAAAATTTGCTAAGTAATTATTTATTTCATAAATAAATAATGACTAGCTATTATTAATTATTCCTTCATCTATAATTTAATCTCTTTTATGGTGTGACTCTTTAGGTTCAATATTAAGCCGGTAGTAGAAATAAATAATAATAAACATTTTATTTATTATTTATATGAATTCTATTAATTCATTAAATATAATTAATCTGATTAATTATATTTATTCTATATCGTGAGTGATGTTTCTCAACATATCGTGACTATCCAGATCATACGAAATCATTGCTTAAAATACTTAGAACATGTCAGTAATTAGTTACCGTACAATTAATTCCTTATACCCTTCAATATCCCGATTAAATACAAGGCATGGAACTCGTGTCAAGCCTATCTAATTTAATCATATGATTTCTTATTCATAATGCAAAGTTCCTTTTAATGCAAATTAGAAACTCTTTCTAATTTCATTCACTCTGGCCAGAGATTCCTGAACTTGCATATCTAAGAATAACATAGGATATTCACTTCCTTTACTGGAAGGGGCAGATCCTTTATTGATCCGTTAACTATCTCCATACACAAATCACTATGCCCAGAATGGACCTAATGAATGTCCTAGAGACTAAGGACTAAACCAAAGCATAAATCATTGTGTACGAGATTACTCTAACGATCTCAAGTCTAAGGATACTTGTACAACTATTTACTTAATAAACAACTATCGACACGTGAGTAAACTCCATTAGTTGTTCTACTTATCGAGTCATGTTCAGTGAACTTATTCCTTAATAAGCACCTACATACTAGATATAGTGTCACCACACAAATGTCTATGAGAACAGACATCCTCCTAAGAGAGCTAGCATAGTATGTACTGATCTTTACGGATTTACCAATTTCCAATTAGTTATCCTATGATCAGGAACTGTTTAAGTCTAAAGCTATTATCTTCTAGATCTCATTATTACAATCTCATTATAATTCTAGAAGCTTTGCTCTAAATTATGGAACATCTTATTTAATACACTTCAAATAGATTAAGCCCGTAACATAAATACTTTATTATTATCAAATGAAATCAAATAAGAGTAGCATAAAGTTTTTCCTAACTCATCATACATGATTGGTTTTAGGTCAAACACTTTCACCTTTGACTTTGGGGTATTTACAGCGGTGAAAAATATATTTTCAAACACATTTTTTCCATATGTATGATATCAATAGAATATCATAAAGTATGTGATGACCAATAAGATAATTCATAAAACATTTGGACATGAGTCCAATGGTGCTCAACCCCATAGTCGGGACTCCTTAACTTGGCATTAGTCTTTCCAAGTAGTGGAAAGATTAAACCGTCAAGTAAATCCTTCAAGTAATCCCCAGGCAAATGACCCCAAAATAATTTATTTTCAATACTATCAAACACGTTACTTATTTTGCGTAATGGATCATTTGGGTCAATAAAGAGGCTATCAAATCACCAAGGACTAAACAAAGAGAAACAAGAATGGAAATTCATCAAAAGTAAAGAGAAAGTTGAACGTAGATGATGAGATGGTAGGTGATGATAATGAGCGAAAAAAGGCAAAGACTCAAGCAACTGGTAGTGGCCAATCCAAGGAGATAAAAATGTTCAAACCAAAGGCAAGCAACTACATCCCAATAAAAATTGTAGTTGTTAAAGGCTAAAGGAAAAGAGATGTGGTTCTCTTTCATGCTGAATATCATGATGGTTCACACTCATCTTTTCCCTTTTCTCAAGTGATGGAAAAGGACTATGAAACTCTGAGAAAGATCTATACTCTATTCAACTGGAAATATTATCTAACCAATGAGCTTACATAAGATATTTTACAGAGAATGAAGGACATGAGAGAAGCACTTGTTCAAGAGGAAAAGGATAACAAAATCAAGATATATGAGAGAACCTATGTGATCAATTGATAAATGTATTTATTAGGGATTATGGTGTAATCAACTAATGTACTTAGTTTAAGTTTAATAAGCTAAGTAAAACATATTGTCATATAATTATTGACAGTATAGTTAGTAGTCACTTGTAAAAAGTACAATTAAAAGTATTTGTTAAGTGACAGTACATTTGAAAGATACTGTCTTGTATAGAAGAATAAAAATGAGTCATGTAGTAGAGGTTCACAGCTGTTCATGCACAACATGATTCAAAACTCAGACAACAACATTTCAAGTACTCAAGCCTATGATAGTTCATTATAAGTGACAACACATTTAGAATAACTAACAGCAATTATTCCATTGACAATAAACTTGGCGAAGAATGAAGATTTGAAGACAACAAGTTTTACTGACAGCAACTATTCCATTGACAGTAAAATTGGCGGAGAATGAAGAATTGAAGATAGCATGTTTTACTAACATCAATTTTGGCGAAGTAATTGACAACAACATTGGTGGGGATAGTTAACAACAGCTTTGGAAGATAGTATGTTTCATGGACTATCAAGCTTGACAACAAAGTATGCGGAGCCGAAGATATTGTCACTAAAAGGAAGCTAAAATTTAACAGTAAACTTTTAGTGAAGCTGACAGTCTATTTCAGGTAGTAGATTAGATAGTGAAAATACAAGGAATGATTTTGACATTATTATCTAGTCTATCAAGTCTACTACTACAACTTGGGAGAATTCAAGCAAAAGTTAAAGCGTGATTAAAGATTCAAAGATTTTTGCATATCTCAGAGTTGCTTTATCTACAAATGGAATGAAGACAAATTTGAATGGAAAAAGAAAAGTTTCTATTTCAAGCTTTGTTCTAGGAACAAGAGAAAGTACACTTGTAAGTAGAATATGTGTTTCAGTATATATACACACATCTCACAAGTATTTTCTTTTAAGCTACTGAGCTAGAATTTTCTCAAGTATAGAAACATTAGCAAACTCATTTTTATTGTATCTATCGAAGCTGGAATTATTTTTCAGACAGTTGTAGCGAAACAAAAATTAATAAAATTAATTTTTAAAGTTTAAACACTCTATCATTTTATCTACTTAGTTTTTTTGCATCACAAACTTGTTAATTATCATTCTTGTTGTTCTTAGCGAGAATTCTTCATAATTAATCAAATGCTGGGAGGATTCTGATGATGAAGGGGAGAAAGAATATGGAAACCTAGCTCTAATGGCAAACTCTGTAGAAGAGTCACCTCCTTCATCAAGGCAGGTACCTTTTCTTACTACAGTTGATATGACTACATCTCAGTACAAAAAAATTGTTGAAAGTTTAAGTTCTGAAATCTTTAATATTCATACAAGCATGCTAGCTCCTAATGAAGAGATTGTTAAACTAATAAAAGGCAAATGCTGGGAGGATTTTGATGATGAAGGGGAGAAAGAATATGGAAACCAAGCTCTAATGGCAAACTCTATAGAAGAGTCACCTCCTTCATCAAGGCAGGTACCTTTTCTTACTACTGTTGATATGACTACATCTCAATACAAAAAAACTGTTGAAAGTTTAAGTTCTGAAATCTTTAATATTCATACAAGCATGCTAGTTGCTAATGAAGAGATTGTTAAACTAATAAATGCTAATGAATTATTAAAATACAAAAATGAAAAACTAGAACTAAGACAGAATGATTTTGAGTCCTTACAACAAGAAAATGAGTTTCTAAAGAATAAGGTAGTTTGTGCTTCTTAGATTGAGGAGTTTCTCAGAAAACAAATAAGTGAAAATGAACTTAAAATCAAAGCCTATAAAAATTCTTCTTCATTATTAAAATCATACCATGCTGATAATACTGGAAATCAAAATGTTGGTATAAGGTTTAACTATGAGAATAAAAATGGCAAGAAATATGTGGTAGAGGAGGACATTATTCTGGATAAACTTACTATCAGACCCTCTATACTTAAGAATATCAAGAATCCAATGTTTTAAAAGGCTGAGTTTGAATTTGATGAGGAATCTTTAATTCATAAGTAAATTCTAAATGATGAGGATAATGTTACTGTCACAAAAAACCCTAGGTCAAAAGATACTATCAAACTCCCCAAGACAGTTAGTTTTTGCCCTTGACAGTACTCAAGGTCTAGAAGATGCTGTCAACACTAGCAAAATAGCAAATTAAGAAGTTGTTGTCGAGACAGTAAGATTAAAACATACTGTCAAGACAGTCTCATCTAAATCTACTGTTAAGACTAGTAAGACAACAACTTTTAAACCTACTATCATGAAGACCAAGAAGAACATGAATGAAAAATTTGGAATAAATAAGAAAAATGATTATGATTATATTCCTAATGCTCCAAGGAAATTGGGTAACAACTACGGGTTTTCTAGTCATTTAACCCATGCATGTACCAAGAGTAAGTCTGAAGTAAAACATGTCATATATGTTAATGGAAACTTGCATAACACTCCCTTGTTAGATAGACAAGTATCACATTATGAAAATTTTGATTGCATGCCTTGTAAATTAAATATGCTAAGCATCTGTTTTAACATGCCTATTGCTTCCAATGATGTATGCTTACATACGTTAGTCAAAATTGAGAAGGCAAAGACTCCAAGCCCTTCTAAAGTTGGGATGGGCAAGTATCAAATCTAAATGGGTGGCCACAGGAGTCATGCTAAAAGCTAATGAAAGAAAACCAACTAATCCTACTTTAAACTGTGATTTGACTAAGCCAAATGGAACCAATGAGAGTTGGGTACCAAAAATAACTTGAAAACTTTACATTGCAGGGCAACAGGAAAAATAAAAAAATCATATGGATCATTGACAGTGGATTCTCTAGATACATGACCGGTGATAAAGCCCTACTATCACAGTTTAAGGAAATGGTTGACCCATGTGTAACCTTTGGTGACAACAACATTGGTTTCATAATGGGATATGGCATACTGGAAGTTGGTAAATTGAAGATTAAGAAAATTGCTCTAGTGAATGGTTTGAAGCGCAATCTATTGAGTGTTACTCAATTTTTTGAGAAAGGTTTCACACTTGAGTTTGATCAAGACAAATACTTAATTATCAACAAGAAGACAAGAGAATAAGCTCTTCAAGGAGTAAGGAAAAGAAGCTTATTCATTAATGACCTTGACTCAGTAAGGAAGGATAAAATCTATTGTTTCTACATCAAAACTTCATCTTTTGAAATCTAGTTGTGGAACAAGAAGCTTTCTCATTTAAATTTCAAAGAAATGAATTATCTGATGAAGAGAGAATTGGTGAAATGTCTTCTTCAACTTGAATTCTGTCAAGAAGGATTGTGTGAGGATTATCAAAAAGGGAAACTAATGAGAGCTAATCACAAAAGCACTCCTAGTGATTCAATAAATGAAGCTTTTCAACTTATTCATTTAGACTTATTTGGTCATGTGAATGTGCAGTCACTAACAAAGAAAAGATATGTCCTTATAATGGTTGATGATATTTTAAGATACACTTGGGTGAGGTTCCTGGCAGCCAAGGATGAAGCTGCACAAGAGATTATTGATCTAATAAGAGTCCTTGATAAGAATCCTAAGTTCAAAGTCCAATTCTTGAGAAGTGACAATGATACTGAATTCAAAAATAGTATCATGAATGACTTCTGCAAACACAATGGCATGACTCAACAATTCTCTGCACCAAGGACACCTCACTAAAATGGTGTTGTGGAAAGGAAAAACAAAACTCTCATTGATGCTGCAAGAACCATGTTGAGTGAAGAAAAACATCCTACTCATTTCTGGAGTGAAGCTATTAATATAGACTGTTATACTCAAAACATGACAATTGTCAACAAGGCTTTAGGAAAAACACCCTATGAGTTGCTAACTGGAAGGAAACCTACTGTCAAGTACTTTCATATGTTTGGAAGAAAATGTTATATCATGAAAGATTCAACAGAGGTCAAAGGGAATTTTGATACTAAAGCTTATGAAGGGATATTCATGGGCAATGGTATTGACAGAACAGCATACAGAGTCTATATCATCGATCACAAAGTTATTGATGAAAGTGTGAATGTCACCATTGATGAAACCAATTTTCCTGGTGTTGAAGGTAGTCAAGAATCAGAGTCCTTAGTTTTTGAGAATCAAGGCTATTTGGAAGATGTTGATGATGAGGAATCACCAAGAGTTGAACATATAATTTCTGGTCCAACTAAGGTTCCTAATCAATCTGTAAAGAATGAAGGAATTTCTCAAACAACAGATTACTTTGAGAATGTTCCCATAGATAATGGACTTGAAGAAATTGATGTTGTCAATAGTGCAAGAGCAAAGGATGCTATCAATCAACAGAATANTCAACAGAATGCAGAAGATTATGGAGATACTATAAGAGAAACTAAGAGGAACATGGATCACATAAATGATTTAATTATAGGTGATCCAGGAACATGAGTAAATACTAGAAGAAATGTAACCAATGAATGCATGTTGTAACACCTCAGTCCCACATCGAGTAGATTGAGATAATTTATTCGGTATATAAGTAAAAAGTATTACTATTAAGTGCACCAACAAATCATTGATCTTTTGGGGGCCTGTGGTGGGCTTATGGATTACCCAAGTTGTTGCATTTGAGCCAGTTTACGTTGCGCTTATTTCGGATTCGGAAGTTGGGACTTGACCCGATTTTCGAAAAAAACTCGGGATTTGACCCGGGTTGTCACACATGTACTCATACTTCCTTTCTCAAGTTGAGCCTAAAACTCTAGATGAAGCCATTTTTGATCTAGATTGGATTACTGCAATGCAAAAAGAACTTAACCAGTTTGAAAGAAGCTGTGTTTGTGAATTGGTGCCTAGACCAAATAATAAGTCTGTAATTGCTACTAAATGGGTCTTTAGAAACAAGATGAATGACAGTGGTGTTGTTACAAGAAATAAAGCAAGGCTGGTAGCAAAAGGTTACTTTCAACATGAGGGAATTGATTATGATGAAACATTTTTCCATGTTGCCAGACTTGAAGCCATAAGAATTTTCTTGGCTTTTGCTGCATTCAACAACTTGAAGGTATTTCAAATGGATGTAAAAAGTATTTTCATAAATGTAGAACTAGAAGAAGAAATATATGTTGAACAGCCCCTAGGCTTTGAAGATCCAAAGATGCAAAACTTTGTGTACAGGCTGCTCAAAGTATTGTATGGTTTGAAGCAAGCCCCAAGGGCCTAGTATGAAACCCTTTCCAAGTTTCTTCTTGAGAATAATTTCATAAGTGGGATTGTGGATAAGACTATGTTCAACAAAAAACATGGAAAGGATATCATACTAGTCCAAATCTATGTGGATGATATCATCTTTGGCTCAACAAATGAAGAACTGTGCAAAGAATTCTCTGAGTTAATGCATAACAAATATGAGGTGAGTATGATGGGTGAATTACTATCCTTTCTTGGACTTTAGGTCTATCAAAGGAAAGATGGAATATTCATTTACCAAACTAAATATGTCAAAGATCTTTTGAAGAGATTTGATATGGAAGACTCATCACCTGCAAAGACTCCAATCTCAACAGCAACTCAACTAGACAAGGATTCGAAAGAAAAGAAGGTGGATAATAAGATGTATAGAGGAATGATTATTTCTCTCCTCTATCTAACTGCTAGCATGCTTGGAATCGTGTTTGCTACAGGCCTGTGTGCAAGGTTTCAGTCTGATCCAAAAGAGTTACATTTGATGGTAGTTAAAAGAATCTTTAGATACTTGAAAGGAACTCAAGATTTAGGCATTTGGTATCCTAAAGAATCTAGTTTTGACTTGGTTGGCTACTCAGATTCAGACTATACTGGATGTAGAATTGACAGAAAAAGTACAATAGGAAGCTGTTAGTTTCTAGGAGAAAGATTGGTTTCATGGTTTAGCAAGAAGTAACACTCTGTGTCAAATTCAACTGTTGAGACTAAATACATTGCAGCTAGTAGTTGTTGTGCTCAGTTACTTTGGATGAGGAATCAATTGTTGGACTATGGCTTGGCATTGCAAGGGATCCCTATCTTCTGTGACAACACTAGTGCAATAGCCATTTCTGAAAATCCTGTTCAACATTCCAAGACTAAGCACATTGACATCAGACATCATTTCATTAGAGAGCATATGGAACAAGGCACAATCAAACTAATCTATGTGTCCACAGAGAAACAACTTGCAGACATTTTCACCAAACCATTGGATGGAAAGACATTCAACAAGCTAGTGAGTGAATTAGGTATGTTAAATTTATCCTATTAATATATTTCTGTAGTAAGTTGATTTAGTGATTAAAAAATGTTAGTTAACTGAAAGTCACTGTGAATTAATGGTCTATTAAGGTGTTTTGATTTCTAGCACATTGGAAATACATGATGAAATTTTACTGAGAGGTTAACTAATTTATTTTTAGTAATTTATCTCATATGGTGTTAATAAAAAGTATTGTCAAGTGGCTTGACAGTATATTTTATTTATGTTGTCATATTGTGATAAGTTACTGTCAATCACTTGAAAGAGTCTTGACAGCATTGTATGCGGGACTGAAACTTACTATCAGTATTCATTGACAATATAGTTTTTAAAAGACATATAACTAGGCCTATTTGTAATAATTAGATGACAACTCAACTCAGATAAAAAAAGAAGTAAATAATAAATATGATAACAGGAATCAAGACAAAGAAAATCAACTAGACACGAAAATTCCTAGTATCAGAAGTATTTTGATTAGATTACTACTCAATACTGGAAGAAGTTCATTAATATGTTCAAGCATCGGTGGAAAATAAAGAAATAATATTTCAGAATAATTCAAAAGATACTGAAAATTTTAAGTGGCTACTACACGAAGATTCCAGCAAAAGAAAACAAAAGAGGAAAAACAGTAAAGCAGAAAAAGGACAGAAGACCATAGTTTTTAATGTTATAAGGTGAAGAATATTTATTTTAGTATGACATAAATGAACTAGACAGTACATTTGTGTGTCAACTAATTAATAAATATTTATCATCTAGCTTAAGTGGTGTTATGACAGAAGATAGTGAAAAGTCAAGAAGATTTCGGTGTTAACTACAAAGGTACAAGTCAAGATAATATTTTAATTCTACTATCAAAATTTAATTAATTATTTTATTTATTTAATTAAATTAATTCAAGTTAAATTTAATTTAATTTATAAATTATTTAATTAAATTAAGTAGAATTAATTTATTATAAAAGATATGACTTGGTATGACTTTTAATATATCTTTTTAGATTACAATAAAAGTCATACATAAATTAGTATAATAAAAGTTATACCGATTTATATCAAAAAAAGTTATACCGAGCTACTTAAAGGAAAAGTCATACCGAAATTGGTATAATAAAAGTCATACCAACTTATATAAAAAAAAAAAGTCATATCGACCTACTTGAAGGAAAAGTCATACCAAAAATCAAGATTGAAAAGTCATACCGAAGATTTGAAAAGCCATACCGAGCCTTTTCAAAAGTCATATAGATACCCTTTAAAATCTATGTAAAGGAGCTGAGCAAGTTATTAACAACTATATGCAACACTTAAGCCAGAAGTATGAAGGCTTTCACTTTAAGTAAGATGATTCCATAAATGACACGTATAGCATGTTTCAAAAGCTTTTGAATGAGTTAAATTTGTTTGGGAGGGCCTACTCAATTGGGGATACTAACTCGAAAATCCTGAGGACTTCACACGAGAAATGGAAATCAATGACAGTATCATTGAGACACTCTCAAGAGTTCAAGGAATATACACCTGAGAAGGTGTATGGTGTTTTGAAGACATATTAATTCGAGATAGAACATGATAAGGAAATTTGATGGACAAGAGTTAAAGGAAAAACAAGATTGTTTCATTGATTGCCAAACACAACGATGATAAAGAAGATGCTGAGTGCAAGGATTAAGAATTTACATAGTCAGAATTGAGTGTTGAAGTATGTGAGTCCAAGGAAAACTAAGTAAAAGAAAAGCCAAAATGAATGAAAACGATTCATACAGACCAAACGAACGTGATGACATTGATGATCATATTGTTTTTCTAAAATAAATACTTTGAAAGAATTGATGAAGGTAGGATCATTCGTGGTCTAATCGAGCTACTTTTTAGACAACAACTTCTCTACAATGGTATTTTAAATCTAAACAATACAACTCAGATTTTTGAAAATACAATTTTTAGTATCCCAAATAGTTTTTTTTCTAATTATAGTACACGATTATATCAAGACTAAATCTCTACACAATGAAATACGAAGATTAGTTACAAGAATTTTAAAAACTCTCATCGTACTTATTTTGTAAAATGAGGACTAGATTTTAATCAATTCAAGTTACTCTTTTATAGTAGCAATTCAGATCCTTTATAAACTTTAGATGTTAGACTAAAGTTTATAAATATATATATATATATATATATATATATATATATATATATATATATATATATATATATATATATAGTGCTATATTGCTTTATCGTATCATTATTTTAGTGTTGTTTTACTTAAATTTACTTGAATCTTGTTTTCTTTATGTTTCCCGGAGGTTTTATGATTAAAAAATATTGAAACACTATATTTTTAATTTTTTGATGAATCAGCCTAGTTTTGAAAATATTTTACATGGAATTGGTAGTAGAAACGATATAAATTATATATATGTATAAGTTGGGTAATTAATGAATAAAGTAAGGATATAATATATACGTAGAAAGTGAGTTAAAGGGATAATATGTTTGTAAGTATATTATAGTGAGTAAACATCTTCACATCTTATAAGAGGAAAAAAAACATTTTGAATTGGAAATTTTAATATACAATTACGTAGTTCGGCTATTCTGTTTAAATATAACCGCATATAGGACAATATTAGGGCCCGTTCCATTTACCTTTAAAAAATTACTTTTTAAAGTGATATAGAAGTGATAAATAAATTTTTGCTAATACAATATTTTGTATTTGAATAATTTTACTTATAAATTTAATTAAGTGTTTGGTAAATTATCATTTATATGTTATCACATTTTTAAAAAATATATATAAAAGGAAAGATGTCTCCTGAATATTAGTTTTTCCAATATTCTCATATTAATGTGTGAATATTTATATTCATATCGCCAACCTTTACAACATAAAGTAAAAAAGCAAGAATCAGTTATAGAAAAGTAAGAAAAATAAACATAATATTGAATCTCAGCTCAATCCCCGGTCCCGCCTCTAATCCATGAAAGGAGACTAATGTGTTCCGTGATCCCTATCGCGAACGAGCTAGCAATGTGAATCAATATGGAAAATAGGATTAAAAAGTTTCTCGTAAAATAATAAATTTATATTCGATCGTATATTTTCTACTAAAAAATAATTTGAAATTTATAATATATATATATATAATTTATTTTTTTATACCATATTTTAAGTACTAATTTAATTAATATTCATTTATAATATAGATAATGGACACAAACTTATTAAAATATAATGATGTCAAAATTAAAAACAATTATTAATAAAATGAATGAAAAATTAAAAATATAATAATATATACAAATTATATTTATTTTTAATATTATATATATATATATAGTCCTATATAGAGAGAGAGAGATGACTACTCCCTAATAAGAACCCTTTTATTATGAGTATTGAGGATCAATTAATAAATCCCTTGTTTCATTAAATTACCAAATTATTTTATATATCAATACCATAATTAATAACAAACACAACACTATCATCATCACCGGTTCAATTCACCACATTCAACACGATTATCACATACTACCACTATAAGTATCAAAATTTAAATTAACATATCATCTTAAAATATCTACAAAAATTCACTACGAACACCTACAAAATCATAAAAAACAGCTTTCAATAACTAAAAATTTAGACTAAATTTATACACAAATCACCAAAAAATTGAAGTCAAAATAATAGAAAATTTTTGATTAAAAAATCGGTAATAAGTTCTTTCTTCCCCTCACGTCCGCACCCCTCGTCCCCAGAATCAACAACCACATCATGTCACAATCAAAACCACAACGCCGTTGTCATCACTATCCCATTGTAATCAACACCACTTCACTTCACCACACCCACCACTACTATCACATACTAATATTATTATTATCAAAATTTAAATTACCAAAATATCTTAAAAAGTATACGAAAATTCAGTACGACACGAAATCATAAAATAAGCTTTGAATCACGAAAAATTTAACTCAAATCACTATAATTTATATACAAATCACTAAATTTTCAACGCAAATCACCAAAAAATTGAAGTCAAATCAATAAAAATATTTGGATTTGAAAGCGGTAATAAGTTCTTTCCGCCCCCACCCTAACCCCCAAACATCGTTTGTTTCGCATTTGACTCCAGTACTACACATTCGTGCTCATGATTTATATTGTTATCGGATTTGGAGAAAAATCGTTAGCATTGTTGTTAAAATTGCAGATGACGATGATGATGGAAGTTGAGATGAAGTGTAGTGAGATTCCGACGAGATTTAAGGGGAAAGGGGAAATTATAGGTAGATATATCTTAGTGAAGGAAAATATGATAGATCCGGAGATGTAGGGAAAATAACATTTAATGGCGGAGAGAATATCATTAGAAATGAGTGAGAGGGATGAAAGAGAGGACAATATTTTAGATTTAAAAAAGAAAGGTTGTGATTAGATGTACATATAAAGAATATGGGCAGAGATTTAGTCTCAATTTTCATTTTAACGTGGGTTCTCGTTTGAGTGTATATATATATATTACATAATTTACATTTTAACCCGTGTCAGATCCATTGTCACGTGACAGTGGGACCCACTGTCATGGGATCCCTTGTCGTATCAGGTGCTGACGTGGTAGTGCCACGTAATTTACATTTTAACCCGTGTGGGATCCACTGCCACGTGGCAGTGGGATCCATTATCATTGGATCCCCTGCCACATCAAGTGTTGACGTGGTAGTGCCATGTGGTACTCGTACCCACTGTCACGTCAACTGATATTTATATTAATTTAATATTATAAGGATAGTATTGGTATATTGAAAATACAAAATACGTATAGAATCTATATATATAGTCAATTAAATTGTTTCCATATATGAAAAGATTATATATATTTTTCAAATTTAAATTGTCATATATATACATTTATGAGCTAATTTAGACAGAGTAAATACACTTACCATATTTTTTTAGTGTTACTTTTAAAATATTGTTCGTTCCTTTCATGTTTAATGTGAATCAATTTTTGTATTATCTTTTTACTTTAAAATTTAAAATTTATATTACTTTTTTATGATATAAATTGTTTAACTTGTTTATCTCAAATTTAATATTGTTAAAGTTTATTTGAGATATTTTTAATTTATTTTTTATGATTAATTTGAAATATTTTTTATTTGAAAATAAAAGATCATGTTAGATTATACAAAAAAAATTTATGAGAACTTAATATTTTTTTATTGTAAAATCCACCTATATTTTTATTTTTGAATTTCGGTGAGAAAGAGTTTTCTGAATTATTTCAAATTCACCATCTTCAGATGTCCGTGTGTAAACAATTTGCCAACACATAATGAAACCACCCGCTATCAATTTGCGAACACATATTGAAATCAGGAAAAACAATTGTTTAGCTTTCTCCTATGTTGGAAAGAGTTAATTGAAACTTTTCAATGAAACGAGAGAGAAAAGAAATATCTAACCTCTTCTGCAGCACCGAGATAAGTTGGTGAAATAGAAAGAAAAATAAGATTTCATGTAGTTGGTATTTATCCTCGTATAACAGTATAAGTACCGTCAAACTCACATGAGTATATCGATGTCACATGAGTAATCAGTTTTGAGTCCAATAATATGAATGCCAAATTACAATTTCTTTACCTCAAATTACAAAGATCTAAGTCACACAAAATTATGATGAGTAACAATTATCAAAGATTAAAGCGAATGAAAGAATAATTTAATGACTATTTTGACTATTATGTGACTTGTATTTCTTTTCATTTTTAACTAGCAAGTGTGCAAGGTTAAGTATTTGAATAATTTTACTTATAAATTTAATTAAGTGTTTGGTAAATTATCATTTATATGTTATCACATTTTTTAAAAAAAAATATAAAAGGAAAGATGTCTCCTGAATATTAGTTTTTCTAATATTCTCATACTAGCCCGCAAGGGTTATGTCAGTTGGTTAAAGAGAAGAATATCATCACCTTGTCACATGTTCGAATCGGAGGAGAATTTGTGATTATGTCATCTGGGTCAGAACCTGTCATAGTAAAAAAAAAATTCTCATACTAATGTGTGAATATTTATATTTCTATCGCCAACCTTTACAACATGAAGTAAAAAAGCAAGAATCAGTTATAGAAAACTAAGAAAAATAAACATAATAATGGATACACCACCAAGGATGAATATCGGGTCATTTCGCACCGGGGAGTGATACTCCCTCTCACGATCTCCGAATCTCAGCTCAATTCCCGGTCCCGCCTCTAATCCATGAAAGGAAATTAATGTGTTCCGTGATCCCCACCGTGAACGAGCTAGCAATGTGAATCAATATGGAAAATAGGATTAAAAAGTTTCTCGTAAAATAATAAATTTATATTCGATCGTATATTTTCTACTAAAAAATAGTTTGAAATTTATGATATATAACATTTATTTTTTTTATTCCATATTTTAAGTACTAATTTAATTAATATTCATTTATAATATAAATAATGGACAAAAACTTATTAAAATATAATGATGTCAAAATTTAAAACTTATTTGACTCCAGTACTACTACACATTCGTGCTCATGATTTATATTGTTATCGGATCTGGAGAAAAATCGTTAGCATTGTTGTTAAAATTGCAGAGGACGATGATGATGGAAGTTGAGATGAAGTGCAGTGAGATTCCGACGAGATTTAAGGGAAAAAGGGGAAATTATAGGTAGATATATCTTAGTGAAGGAAAATATGATAGATCCAGAGATGATGTAGGGAAAATAACATTTAATGGCGGAGAGAATATCATTAGAAATGAGTGAGAATGATGAAAGAGAGGATAATATTTTAGATTTAAAAAAAGAAAGGTTGTGATTTGATGTACGTATAAAGAATATGGGCAGAGATTTAGTCTCGGTTTTCATTTTAATGTGAATTTTCATTTGAGCATATATATATATATTACATAATTTATATTTTAGCCCGTGTGGATCCACTGCGACGTAGCAGTGGGACCCACTATCATGGGATCCTCTGCCACATCAGGTGCTGACGTGGTAGTGCCACGTGGCAGTGGTACTCACTGTCACGTCAATTGATATTTATACCAATTTAATATTATAAAGATATTATTGGTATACTGAAAATACAAAATACGTATAGAATTTATATATATAGTCAATTAAATTATTTAATTTATTCCATATATCTCATGTGAGCTAATTTAGACAGAGTAAATACATTTATCATATTTGTTTATTGTTAATTTTAAAATATTGTACCTTCCTTTCATGTTTAATATGAATCAATTTTTGTATTATCTTTTTACTTTAAAATTTAAATTTTATATTACCTTTTTATGATATAAATTGCTTAACTTGTTTATCTCAAATTTAATATTGTTAAAGTTTATTTGAGATATTTTTAATTTATTTTTTTATGATTAATTTGAAATATTTTTTATTTGAAAATAAAAGATCATGTTAGATTATGCAAATTTTTTTATGAGTACTTACTTTTATTTATTATAAAGTCCACCTATATTTTTATTTTTGAATTTTGGTGAGAAAGAGTTTTCTGAATTGTTTCAGATTCACCATCTTAAGATGTCCGTGTGTAAACAATTTGCCAACACATAATGAAACCACCCGCTATCAATTTGCGAACACATATTGAAATCAGGAAAAACAATTGTTTAGCATTCTCCTATGTTGGAAATAGTTAATTGAAACTTTTCAATTAAACCAGAGAGAAAAGAAATATCGAACCTCTTCTGCAGCACCGAGATAAGTTGGTGAAATAGAAAGAAAAACAAGATTTCATGTAATTAGTATTTATCCTCGTATAACAGTACAAGTACCGTCAAACTCACATGAGTATATCGATGTCACATGAGTAATCAGTTTTGAGTCCAATAATATGAATGCCAAATTATAATTTCTTTACCTCAAATTACAAAGATCTAAGTAACACAAAATTATGATGAGTAACAATTATCAAAGATTAAAGCGAATGAAAGAATAATTTAATGACTATTTTGACTATTATGTGACTTGTATTTCTTTTCATTTTTAACTAGCAAGTGTGCAAGGCTTCAGGAACCAGAAAACATCCAATGTCTTTGCTGGTTCTCTTTCAGCCGGAAGAGGAACCATTCTTCCGGGAGTGCCTTTGTTGTCGACAGCGTCTTTTCTTACATCCTTCCTCTGTTCCAGTTCTTGGAGTATTCCTCTCTCCTGTATAATTTATTTTCCATTATTATTCTTCATAAGATAGTAATGATTATAATTTATAAAGATGGCATCAGTTGTGTGATTAGTATGATATATGTTTTGGTTGGACGGAAAAAAATGAATGAAGAAATTTGAGTGAATGCAAGGTGTGTACCTGAGTTCGAGGTTTGAGAGTCGTCGGTGTTAGTGCAGAATTTGTGACTCCACGCTTAGCTGAAAAGCATTGAGGAGAAGGTGGATTTGTTCGGATTTGAATCAAATTCTCTTCTTTGCGACCAATGTACTTCAAATCCAGACGGATAGGGGTATTCTCTGCATCTTCATTTCTTCTGCAAGAACCAAGAACTGAATAACTACTAAACCACATAGCAGCACAATATCAATGTCATTCAGAGATAATATATTAAAAGTAAACCACCAACATGGAGTAACAATATATGTCAAGGACGGACTTTGCATTGCTCATGGTAGAGTATAGATCACAATGATATATATCTACAAGTTCAGAAGACGTTTACTTCCATTACCTTTTCATGATAGCCACAAGTCATATCACCTGACCTACAAACTATATATACATGTCTTCCAACTATTATTTTCTGTGGAACTATTACCTTTCCACAATAACTATCAATCTTAGCACTTCACTAATGAACTGTATATGTTTTACAACCATGAGTTCTTGTGAAAGATATGCAAATGGTGCAAGTGTATCTGTTGTCAGGGTATCTAACAATTATATCAACTATGACCTATCCCAGCTATTTAACCAAGACTTCTTGTGAAACATATGCAAATTATGTTAGTGTAATGGTTATCATCGCATATGCAGGAACACACACACACACACAAAGCAAAATAAAAATAAATAGAAAAGACACAATGATGAGAGATTTACATTTTCCTCAGTTTTTCCTTGCCATTATTCCTCTCTAATACTTCATATTCCTCCTTCCTAACCTCAAGCAATGGCTTTCTCTCATCCAACATGATCTTCGGTTTACTATCCGAACATTCCTTCATGTCCTGTTTGTTCACGGCCAGCAGAGTCTTGTTTGGAGCCTCTTTCTCCGCATTCTCTCTTTCTTTCGCTCTCAACGCTAATTTCTTTAAATCGGAGCAAAAATCAGAAATCTGGTTCAGTAAATCCCTCCCTGCAAACAAATTTCGTGCTGATAGATTACTTTTGAGCTTCTGCCTCTCATCCTTGGGTGAAATACTATCAAAATGCTTCTTCTCGGCACTTGATTTGATTGCTTCCTTCAACTTAGCTTTGTATTTTAAAGGGGTTGACAAATTGGGATTCTGATTCTCCCCATCTTCTACCAATCTATCCAACTTTGATTCTTTAGCTGATGATGCCAGCACAAGGCCTCTTTGCTTTAACGCTGCTTCCCTGAATGCAAATTCATGTTATGGCTTAGACTTATTCATTTTAACGACCTCTCAACTCTAAACAAGAGTGAGTTTTTCTTTTTACCTTCGGGTTCGATCACCAAATGGAAGTATCTCAGAAACACTAGCTGACCGTTGAAGCTTTACAAAAGGAATATTCATAGAAGTTAGACAATTAATCAAGATATTTAGCTGCTAAAATTGAATTTTGAACATTATATATGGCAAAAAAATGCAAAAAAGACAGAAAATAATGAGCAACAAAACAGACAGAAAACTAAAAGCAAGATTGCAATAACATAAAAGAGTTCATAAAAATTGCAACCCATGGATACAATTCAAAACCATAAGTATGCCATTTTTGGTTGGTTACATAAAAAGCCCAGATCAATATCGAAATACAGTTTGCAATATTTAATTAAATCCTCCTTGACACAAGCATATGTATTAGCCAACATTATCACAAACTAAAATCATTAATTTGTAAATGGATCAATTCTCCATGGCCCACATTTCAAGTCCTCTCTTCCCCTATTTACTTCTATGTGACTTCCTTATGTACGTGCCAACATTATCAAAAACTAAAATCATTAATTTGTAAATGGATCAATTCTCCGTGGCCCACGTTTCAAGTCCTCTCTTCCCCTATTTACTTCTATGTGACTTCCTTATGTACGTGCCAACATTATCAAAAACTCAACTCATTAATTTGTACTTGCATCTAATTGTGAGGCCAACATATCAAGTCCTTTTCTCCCTATCTACTTCTTTTTTTGCTAAATACCTATGTACCTCTATGTGACGACTTCTTCGTGTAAGTAATTTACCTTCTATTTCCAAATTGTTTTTCTTTATAATTCGTTTCAATTCTCATTAAACCCCCTGTCAACCCATTCAAACCTCAGATTCAATAAAAATCATATCGAACAGGAACATGGATTCAATACACATATATCAGGCTATCAGCTACAAAAACAAAGCCCCTTGTTATCAATTATCAAATCAATTCTTTCACATACCACATATATATAAACAACCCCATACACATCAACAATTTTACGATAAATTAAAACCTAACCCGAATCATACAAATTCCCAAATAAAAAACCAAGAAAATTATACAGTAAATCAAGAAATTAGAAAACACAGTAAAAAAAGATTAAAACCTTTGAAGTGGGGGTCTTCTTCAGAAAATCATCAACTGTCTTGGGATGATTACAATCTGCAAAAAAAAAAATCACCCATGACACAAAATTATATAAAACACATAAACACACATAAATCTCAATTATATGTATAAATATAAATTACCAGGTCTACAGAACCAAGATTCATCATCAACAGGCTGCTGGGGAGCATTAAAATCAACCCATTGAGGGGCATTAATATTCTCCAAAGCCTCATCTTTTACAAACTTTGAGTCTTTCCAATCAATTACAGCTACATCCATGGTTCTTGTATTTTAGGGAGAGAACTTGAATTTGGTGGGTTAGAGAGAGAAAGCTGAAAAGGGTGATAATTACTATGTATGTATATACATTTGTTTGTATGTATAGATGTGTTATGATGAGATTGACAAAGAGTTGAATGCAGCTAAGACTGTAACGCTTATTGAACCGTTGGGGAAGAAGAAACAAATTAATTAATAAGTATTCATTTGTTTTCGACCGTTGGAGGGATACGTGGGATTTTTTTTTTTTTTTGATCAAAGGGATACGTGGGATTGATGTGTATTTATTGAAGTATATTTTACTATTACGAAGTGTTTATTACGTCTTTTTTTTTAAAGCAATTTATTACGTTTTTTAGTTCAAAACCCAAATTCGTGTAGTATTTTTTTCAAGATAAACATGAATTCAAATTTGTATTTTTAATATTAAATTCAGCTTCAATTGACTTTAGAAAACACTATTTAAAATAGTGTTTTGGAGTGCTATTTGAGCTTTATTATCCAATTGTATCATTTTGGGTATTTTGTCCAAAATAATTTAATATTTATTTGAAAAAAGAAAATTATAATGTAACTTTTTTAGATTTTGATGATCAATCACTACAATAAATAAGGTCATTTATTATAAAAAAATTATGACAGAAGTATTGAGCGCGATCGTAAGTATCAATCACAATCTAAGTTCCTTCTGTGAACCAAACTCGGCTTTATAAACTCTGCAGTACTCTAAACTCATATTCTAATGGTTTTTGGACTCTAATCATCTCTAGACTCTGTCTTCCTTTTAGACTTTGATAGTGTATAGGCTCTAGACTCTTATCTTAATTCTTCTGAAAATCTTCTAAGTATACATCCCATGATAGTACAAACTAGACTATGATATTATTTATTTGCTCAGACACTAAAATGACTTGCTTGTTATTTATTAAGTCCCTAAAAGATTACTATAAAAATTGTAGAAGAGGAGATTAAATACAATTTCAACTACTTTAAAATTTCTTGCAACTCTGAACTAGAAAAAGAAAACAGAAAATGAGATAAGATGTATATATTCAATATTTAAAAATTACTGGTGGATTAAATGGATCCATCAGAATGTTTTGCTCTGATTAATCTAGGACTCAAACCCAGCTTCTTTACATAGTTGAAATACAAATTGTTCTTACAATGTTTGCTTAAATGCCCAGGACAATTTGTACTCAGAAAATAAACTCTATAACAACTATTCAACTATGCTACAACATTTGGTTTATATATCACCGAGATGCTTTTTTACAATTTTTTAGTCAACTTATAAAACAAAGATAACAAAATAAATTATATGTATTTAATTGTGTTTGGAAGGTGTTTATGTTTTTTGGAAGGCGTTTTGAACCATATTAAACTACCAAATAAACTCCATTCCGGTTGTAATAATACACTAGCTTATAACCCGTGCAAAGCATGTGTTACATTAATCAATTATATATTATTATTTAATATAATTTTAATATTTAATTTAATATATTAATTTGTTTTATTATTAATTTTTTATATGTTATTTATATATTATTATGATATTTTTTTATTTTAATATTCATGAAATATGATTAATAGTTTATAATTTTAAATAAATTAAAAAGCGGTGATGAAATTGAGTTAAATTTTAATACAACTATATTAGATAAAAATTATATTATAATATTATTCCTAAAATATAAATTATATTCTATAATTTAAATATAATATAATATTACCTGTGAACAGTTGTATGAAAGAGGATTACACCGTTGACAGAATTATATGTATAATATATATAGTATAGATAAATTATTTTATATAATTTAAATATTTAATTTAATGTAATAATTTATTTATTTTATTATTAAGGAAGAGGAGGATTGTAACATTATTCTTAATAAAGAAAATATATGCTATAATTTAAATATAATTTAATATTACGCATGAGTAGTTGTATAAAAATAGCACTACATGGTGATAGAGTTATATCACGTATGTATAATATATAGTATAAAATAATTATTTTATATGGTTTAAATATTTAATTTAATATGATAATTTATTTCATTTTATTATTAAGAAAGAAGCTACGAGATTTTGTATATCGGTCTATTGTCTATCGATTCGAGATTCCGTACCAGTTGATCTCGGACAATGTAAAGCAATTTGATAGTAAAGAGATGCGGGAGCTTTGTGACAACTTGGTCATCAAGAAGAGCTTCTCTGCCGTAAGCCATCCCCAAACTAATGAGCAAACCGAAGCGGTGAACAAGATAATAAAGCACACTCTAAAAGCTAAATTAGAAGTAAACAAAGGAAGTTGGTCTTGGGAACTGCCCAATGTGTTGTGGTCATATAATACCACGCCAAGGTCCATCACTGGGGAAACCCCTTTTGTACTCACTTACGGGTCTAAAGCAATGGTACAAGTGGAACTTGGAGCAAGGTCTTTGAGGAAAGAGTATTACAATCCTGAGATGAATGAAGTGAATCATAGACTTTATCTGGACATGATTGAAGACACAAGGGCCAATTATCATACTAGGTTGGCCTCTTATCAGCAGAGAGTAGCCAAACATTATAATGGTAAAGTTCAAGCGAGACCTCTCAAAGTAAGAGACCTAGTGCTTAGGAGGACGATGCCAAACACTAAAGTGCCTGGACATGGGGTCTTTGGAGCTAACTAGGAGGGACCTTACAAAGTCAGAGCAGTTCTCTCGGAAGGCGGTTATCACTTATCTAACAGGGAGGGCAAGGATATCCGAAGGGCATGTAATATGGAGCATTTGAAAAAGTACTACGAGTAGCACAAGATGCACACTTATATAATAGGTCTGTAGTAGGACTAATCTTTTAGTATATTTTATCTTATATTTTTACAATAAAGTCTAGGGGTAGTGCAATAAACCTACTCTCTAGCCAAGAGTGTATCTACACAATTTTAATTTTTACAAAGATATTTATGAATGGCAAGTTATTTCTTTATTTGGACTTTGTGTTGCCATTATATAAAGAACTCGGGTTTCAATCTAGGAAGTTTTCACATGTGATGTCAGCAGCTTAGAAGGGCAGGCTATTATATAAAAGAACTTAAGCAGCTTCAGCTTCTAGGAAGATTTTATGAAAAAACGCCACGCCGAAGCTATTGTAACAAAAACCTAAGGTTCGAATGAATTTCAGAAGAATTGTGTAACAGTACATACTACGGATTGGTAAAGACATATGCCATTATGCGAGAACCTTAGACGAACTTGGAAAGAATCGTATAAAAGTGCACCTAGTCCTGAAAAGTATATAATTGTTATTTATATGCCTGGCAAGAAAACTAGGGTGTGGCCCTTTGTTTCATAAGTAAAGGATGGCCCCCGGGTCCCCTAGATATTTGTTTGAAGGCTTGGCTGAATCACTAGGGTGAGGTCCTTTGTTTCATTAGCAAATGATGGCCCTCAAGTCCCCAAGATGTGTGTTTGAAGGCCTCGCTGGATCAATAAGGTTATGTCCTTTGTTTCATGAGTAAAAGAAGGTCCACGGGTCCCCCAGATGTTTGTTTGAACTCCTGGCTGGATCACTAGGGTGAGTCCTTTTGTTTTATGAGTGAAGGAAGACCTCCGGGTCCCCCAAGAAGCATCCCAAAGAGGCAAAATGGGTGAAAGTTATTTAAAGTTCTTTGGCACCTCCGGTTTATGTAATCAAGGTATGTTGTAGTTTACGGTTCAAAAGTATTGTATTATGAAGGTGCTTTCTTTAATGGGCGTGAGATAATGGGCGAAGTTGCTTGCAACATTATATCTAAATCATTTAAAGGCAATGCCTTGGCAACGTATGATGCAGGTGAAGTCACTTTAATTATTGATATTCTGAATTTAAATTATTAATAGGCGAAGTTTTTTTTGCATTATGATATATTATTTCAAAGGAACTGATAGACGGTGTATATGTACAATTATTTCTTAACAAGCGAGGCAGGTGACTACTCTAGAGTATTTTGATAAAATATTTCAGAATATTATAAAACTGTTTAAATAGACGAGCTTTGAGATAAACAAGAAAATCACATGCATTCACAATGAATATTCAGGATGATAAGTTAAACTTTTACAACTTGCAAGGCCAATCAAACTAGAGGCCTACACTCCAAAATTACTTGTTCATAATTGTTCTATAAAAGAAATGTTAGGAATATATTCATTTGAAGATATACAAAATACTAGAACAGAGTCTAACATAGATATATTTATAATAGAATAAGTCTTTCTAGTCTCTGATCAATATAAATGTGAATCAGAGTCTAGTTAGTCCCTGTATAGGTATCAAGAGTATTTGTACTTAGAAGATTTTCAGGAGAAATAAAGCCAGAGTCTGGAGTTCTATCAGAGTCTATAGACAATCAGATTCTATAGTCTATAAGAGACTGTAGATCATCAGAGTCTGAAGGTTTTTAGAGTCTATAAAGCTGAAGCTAAATTTGGAAGATGATCACAGTAATGAAAATTCTTCGAATATAAAGGCAAATATATTGCAGATATGTTATGAGAAGGAATGAGAATTACAGAAGGAAACTGTTAGCTAATAATTAGGAATTTTATTCCTATTGTAATTTGATTTTCTGTTAATAGTTGATAGGTAACTCTCTATATAAACACTCTATGTAACCTAATTTATTTTTGTCAAACTTTTGAGAGAGCATAGAGATAGAGAGAGTTGTTGTGAGAAACACACAGTAGCTGCTAGAGTTTGTGTACACTCTAGGAGAGTTTGTATTTGATCTTTAATACAGATAATATTTTCTTCATACTTTGTGTTTAATCTTTTTTATTTGTTCGAAGCTTGAATACCTTGAGTTTGATTTTAAAACAGGCAAAAAGACAACACAAGTATTCAACCCCCCCTTCTACTTGTGTAACTGGGAAAATAATTGGTATCAAAGCCTAATGTTTAAAATTGATCGAAGATGTCTGGAAACAAAGATGACAATTCTAAGATTTCTATGTTAAAAAAGAATGAGTACACCCACTGATAGGTTAAGATAATGCATGCTACAAACCCTAACTATTTTGACAGGATTCATGATGGACCTTATGTGCCCTCAAGACTTGTTCCTCAAACCACTATTGAAGGAAAAATTATTGAAGAGCACTTTGTTGACAAACCAAAGGCTGAGTGGTCAAATGAGGACAAGGAAAATGTCTTTAAGGAGGCAAAAGTCAAGAACATCCTCTTAACAGTTTGGACTTTGTTCTCACAAACTATGTTATATCATGCAAAACTTCTAAAGAGATGTAGACAAAACTTGAAATGCACTGTGAAGGAACCAAAGATGTCAAGAAGAATGCAAGATCTCTGCTAATTCAGGAGTATGAGTATTTTAAAGCAAAAGCTGGAGAGATCATCACTGAAATGTATGATAGGTTTATCAAACCCCTAAATTAGATGGCTATACTTGGTAAAGTGTATGATTCTGAAGACATAAATACCAAGTTTCTGAAAGCCCTTCCTGAAAAGTGGGACAACAAAACAACTACTATAAGGGAAGCTAGATATTTGGATGAATTAACTCTAGAAGAATTGTTTGGCAGACTCAAGACATATGATTTAGAAATGCAACAGGGAAAGAACAAGAAATCTGGAAAATGTGTGTCAAACTACTGGTCTAGGCTATGACAAGTGTCAAGGAAAATGACCTATTGTTGGGAATGATGACAATGTAGAAGCTAGCCAAGTCTATAAGACTAAGGACAAGAGCACATTTACTCCTGTTAAGTTTGTGACTTCTGAAGTTAAGACTGAGTTACCTAAAGGAAACACAAACTCATCTGTCAATAATCCCCCTGCTGTTGATAAAAAGATAGATGAATCAAGAGAAAAGAAAACTAAGAAAAACATAAATATAGGTTTCTTATCTAAGTCCAAGTTAAAGGAAAGGCTAGATAATTTACCAGAGTCCGGCAAAGCTAGGAGGAATATGAATGGCAAGGAAGGCATTAACAAAACCAATAACTATAAAAAAGATCCTAATACTCCTAGGAAGAAATTCTATAAATGCGGAAACCACAACCATCTTGCTCTAGATTGTAAAACAAAAATTGAGAAGAAATCAGAGTCTAAATCCCCTCAAACTCTGACTAGTCACTACATTCCACAGAAACCCTATTATCACTGTGGTAACATATTTCACTCTATTTATATGTGTAGGGACTATTATGATTTGTATTACAATTTTTATGAGCTAAAATCTTTTATTGATAAAAGTTGGCATGACACTGTCAAGACTCCGCCAGAGTCTAAGGCAACAAAGAAAACATGTAAATCCAAATTAAAAAATTCTAAACCTGTTTCACCTATAGTTAGTAAGAAGGGATCCAAAATTGTTGGGGTCCTCAAAACATCTAACTAGTTATTATTTGTATGCAGAGAACAAGGGCAAGGAAAATATCCCAAGTCCTGGACAATGGATGCTCAGGACACATGATTGGAAAGAAATCCCTTCTTACAGACTTTGTGGAGATGGCTGGCCTAGAAGTATCCTTTGGAGATGGCAACAAAGGAAAAATACTGGAATATGACAAACTTGTACTTGGAAATGTCCTCATTGAAGAAGTAGCTCTAGTTGATGACTTCAAACACAACTTAATCAGTATCAGTCAACTCGGAGATAAAGGTTACCATACTGGCTTTGACAACAAAGAATGTCTTATGACTCACAAAGAAACAAACATTTTAGTTTTCAAAGGGTATAGAGATGGTAACATATATAAAGCCAGCGTGGAGGATTTCATTCACAATGAAATCACATGTCTATATAGCAAGGCCTCATCTGAAGAGAGCTGAAAATGACACAAGAAATTGTCACACATCAACTTTAAAACACCCAATAATTTGGTGAAACAGAGACTTATGAGAGGATTACCACATGTTGATTTTGTTCAAGATAGACTTTGTTAAGCATGTCAACTAGGAAAACAAAAGAAAACAACCTTCAAGAGCAAAACAATAAACATCATTCCAGAACCCTTTTATCTATTACATTTTGATTTATTTAGTCCAATAAATGTGATGTCAATTAACAAAAAGAAATATTCTCTTGTCATTGTAGATGATTTTACAAGATTTACATGGATTTTCTTCTTGCACTCAAAGGATGAAGCTTCACAATACATAATGGACCATGTCACTTTTCTAGAAACTAAATCAAAGAAAACTGTAAGAATACTAAGGAGTGACAATGGTACTGAATTCAAGAATGTAATCATGAAGGAATACTGTGCATCAAAGGGAATTACTCAACAATTTTCTGTACCAGGAATACCCCAACAAAATGGAGTTGTGGAGTGAAAGAATAGAACACTCATAGCGGCAGCCATGACAATATTGGCAGAGTCTAAACTGCCAGTATATTTATGGGCTGAGGCAGTCAATACAACATGTTTCACTTAAAACTATACCTTGATAAATATGCATGGAAAGAGTCACTATGAAATGGTGAAGGACAAGAAGCCAATTGTGAAACACTTTCACATATTTGGGTACAAGTGCTTTGTACTTAAAGTACATCCTAAAAATCTAAGTAAATTTGAAGCAAAGGTTGATGAAGCTATATTTCTTGGATATGCTCCAAATATAAAGGCATTCAGAGTCTTCAATCTTAGAAATAGAATTGTTATGGAATCTATTCATGTTGTATTTGATGATAAAAATATTACAGGTCTGCAGGATGAACCAGAGTCTATAACACTGAAATTTGACAATTTCAAAAGTTCTGAGATAGATGAAGATGATGAGGATGAAGAGTCTCAAATCACTCATGAATCAACACAAGAACCTACACACTCTGAGGGGAAGCTAGGAAATTCAATTCTAAATAACTCAGAGTCTGACATTTCAGGGTGTAGCCAAAAAGAGTCTAGACAGATAGAATTAAGTTCTTCAGAGTCTAACTCGTCAGGGTCTGGATCAGGAAACTCTGAATCTTTTTCAGGGTAAAACAACTCAAGGAGACCCTCTTCATTTGAATTCTATTCACAAACAGAAACTGCCAATGATTTAGGGGGAACCTCGAGTTCCAGAACCCATCTTCCACCAGCTATAAAATGGGCAAGGGATCACACTCATGATTTGATAATTGATGATCCTGATAGTGGTGTGCAAACAGGAAAAACCACTCAAAATGAATGCATGTACAGTTGTTTTATCTCAAAGAATGAACTAAAGAAAATTGAGGAAGCTTTGCAAGACCCTGATTCGATTATTACAATGCAGGATGAACTAAATAAATTTGAAAAAAAACAAAGTGTGGAAGCTTGTACTAAGTACTAGAAATAGATCAATTATTGGTGCAAAATGGGTGTTCAGGACAAACTTGATGAGAATGACATTGTGGTAAGAAACAAAGCAAGGTTAGTTGTAAAAGGATACTCATAAGAGGAAGGAATTGACTATGATGAAACTTTTGCACTAGTAGCAAGATTGGAAGCCATCAGAATGTTTCTTGCATTTGTAGCTCATTCAAAATTCAAAATCTATCAAATGGATGTGAAGAGTGCCTTCTTGGATGGAAAAATCTAAGAAGTAGTCTATTGGAGCAACCATCGGGATTTGTTGATCCAAAATTTCTTGATCATAATTATAGGTTAGACAAGGCATTGTATGGATTGAAGCAAACACCTAGAGCATTGTATGAAACTCTATTAAAATTTCTCCTTGAAAATGGTTTCATTAGAGGTACCATTGATAAAATTCTTTTTATTAGAAAATATAAAGGTGATATTTTACTTGTCCAAATTTATTTTGATGATATTATATTTTGTTCTACTAATGAAAAACTCTGTGAAAAGTTTAGTAAACTAATGCAGTCTAAATATGAAATGAACATTATGGGAGAATTGTACTTATTTTTTGGACTTCAAGTCAAATAGACAGATGATAAAATTTTCATCAATCAATCAAAGTATGTGAAAGAACTTTTGAAAAAGTTTAATTTACAAGATTATGCAACTGCCAAGACTCCCATGTCAACAACCACTAAGTTAGACTCTGATCCAAAAGGTAAGAAAGTTGACAATACTAGCTATAGATGTATGATTGGTTCATTATTATATTTAACTGCTAGTAGACCAGATATTATGTTTGCAACATGCATGTGTGCCAGATTTCAAGCTGACCCTAGAGAATCACATTTAATTATTGTAAAAAGAATTTTTAGATGTCTCAATGGTGCACAAACTCTGGGATTTTGGTATCCTAGAGAGTCTGATTTTTCATTAGTTGGCTACTCAGACTCTGATTATGTAGGATGCAAGGTTGACAGGAAAAGAACAACATGTCAATGCCAATTTCTTGGCAACAAGTTAATATCTTGGTTTAGCAAGAAATAATAGACTGTATCAACCTCAACAGCTGAGGCTGAATACATAACAGTTGCAAGTTGTTGTGCCCAAATTCTGTGAATGAGAAATCAATTACTTGATTATGGACTAACATTTTCAAATATTCATATGTATTATAATAATACTAGTGCTATTAAAATTATAGAAAATCAAGTCTAACATTCCATAAAAAAGCACATTGATGTCAGATATCATTTTATTAGTGAACATGTTTAAAATGATATTGTTGAACTTCATTATGTTCCAACTGACAGACAGTGTAACATCCCGTATTTTTTTAGAATATATTTAAGTATTTTATTTAATATTAGAAACAATATTAGTGAGTCATTATTGAATTATTAGATATTTTTATATTTAATTTATTATTAGGATATTTTAGAAAATTTATTGGTCAACAAAAGAAAAAGAAAAGAAAATAGAAAAAAGAAAAGGGAATAGAATAAAAAGAAAAGGAAAAATAGTTAGGTTTAGAAAAAAACAGATACGTAAGTTTTCTTAGAGCAGCCATAGAGAATACAGAGAGAGAAGGAGAAAGAGAGGAAGAAGGAGAAAGATGAGAAGAGAAAACGCTTAAGAAGATGATTTATGGTTTGAATTAAGGTTCATGTGATGGAAACATCTATATTTTTTATAATCAGTACAGATATTTCTACACACAATCTCTTTATTCTCATATTATTAATGTACGAATATCTTTTCAGAACTCTTTATCTTCGCATCATTATTCGAAATTCGTATTGTTGCTTCAAAATTATATGTATATGGTATATTCATATGTATCAGTTTGACTTCATTCTGATTCTTGTTAAATTTGTATCTCCTTCATTATTTATCGGATTGTTACGATCTTATTGTGTCTAGAGAGATATTTCAATTATCTACAACTTTCGTTCTTTGTGTTTTCTGAAATTCTTCCTACAAACATGTTGAAATCTCCCTTTTGTGCAATCTGATAGAATTTTGAGTTGTTATCTTATAACTTTGAAAATTCATAGTATATTGAATATTTGTTCAATAATCATGTGTAATATAATTATGGAAAGATCTTTTCGAGCACTTCGTTCTTTGTTTGCATTTCGCTGTGAAATTCTGTGATTTCATTGTCGTAAATATCGAAATACTACTGTGAACAAAGCCTGATTCTATTATGCCAGTCCACATTTTAATTGTTTCTGAATTCGTTACTTTTCCATTTTTAACGAGGCTTACCATTCTGGAAAAACCTCGGAATTGTCTATGATTTTCTTGTTCTACACTTTTTCATTTGAGTTCAACTTGATATAATAAATTATCAGTTTTGCAGATCGGTTAAATCTGATTTTATTTGTAATAGTCTATGATATTTGGTGTGTATGATATTTTGAGCAAGATACTTTCAGTTTATTTGTGATATATGTTAGGAATATATTCAGTTGATGATGTGCAAAAATACTAGAACAGAGTCTAGCATATCTGTAATAAGTCTTTCTAGTCTTTGATACAAGTAAATATAAATCAAAATCTAGTTAATCCCTGTACATGTATCAAGAGTATTTGTACTTAGAAGATTTTTCTGAAGAACCAAGATCAGAGTCTAGAGTTCAATCAGATAGTCTATAGTATGTCAGAGACTGAAGATCATCAGAATCTGGAGATTTTCAGAGTCTACAAAGATGAAGCTGAATTTGGGAGATGATCACAGTAATGGAAAGTCTTTGAAAACAAAGGCAAATATATTGAAGATATGTTATGGGAAGGAAGGAGGATTACAGAAGGAAACTATCAAATAATAATTAGGAATTCTATTCCTATTGTAATTTGATTTTCTGTTATAAGTTGATAGGCAGCTCTCTATATAAATACTCTATGTAACCTAATTTATGAGTCGAACTTTTGGAGAGAGCATTGAGATAGAGAGTTGTTGTGGTAAACACAAAGAAGTTGTTAGGGTTTGTGTACACCTCAGGAGAGTTTGTATTCATTCATTAATAATACAAACTGTATTCATTCATATCTTTGTGTTTATTCTTTGTTCTTAATTCGAAGTTTTAATTTATAATAAGTTGATTTTAATTAGGCATAAAAAAGAGCACACAAGTATTCACCCCCCCCCTTTTACTTATGTAACTGGGAAAAAAATTGGTATTAGAGCCTAAATTAAAATTGATCAAAGATGTCTGGAAACAAAGATGACAATTCTAAGATTCCAATGCTTAAGAGGAATGAATACACTCACTGGAAGATCAATATGTTGCATCATCTGGAGGCCACATACCCTGACTATCTAGAAAGAATTCATGATGGACTCTGTTTTAACAAACTGTGTAATATCATGCAAAACTGCTAAAGAGATGTGGACAAAACTTGAAGTGCACTGTGAAGGAACCATGGATGTTAAGAAAAATGCAAGGTCTCTGCTAATTTAGGAGTATGAGTATTTTGAGGCAAAAACTGGAGAAACCATCACTGAGATGTATGATAGGTTCACTAAACTCCTGAATGAGATGGCTATTCTTGGCAAATATATGATTCTGAAGATACAAATACCAAGTTTTTAAGAACCCTTCTAGAAGAGTAGGATAATAAGACTACTAATATAAAGGAAGATAGAGATTTAGATGAAATAATTATATGGTAGGCTCAAGACATATGATTTGGAGATGCAGCAGAGAAAGAATAAGAAATCTGGAAAACCAAAATATGTGGCACTTCTGATAGAATCTGAGAAAGAACAACATGAAGAACCCAAGGTAGATAAAACCAAGGATTTAAAGAAGAAGGGTAAAACTGTTGTTGAATCAGAGTCTACTGACACTGACTCTGATTCTGATGAGGAGATAGATTTGAGTCAAATGATGGCTATGTTTGCTAAGAATTTCAAAAGAATGAAATTCAACAAAAGAACTGGAAAATTTAATAAAAGGCCAATACTCAAAAAGGAGGATGAAAAGGTTGAGAAAAACAAAAGTACCATAATCAAGCTTGATAAGACAAAACTCAAGTGCTTCAACTGTAGAATACTGGGGCATTTTGCAAGTGAGTGCAGAAAAACAAAAAATCAAGGAAAGGAAAATCACTCATCTCAACTGGAAATGATTGGGCAGATTCAAGCTTAGAAGATGAAATAGATTATGAAACCCTGGCATTGATGGCTATCTCTTCACAAAAGTCAGAATCTCCCAAAGGACCCTCATCTTCCAAATCTCAAGTATCAATTTTTTCTACTGAATCTTTACTTAGTTTAGACTCTGATGGCATAAAAATTGTTGAAAGTAAAGTTAAAAAGTTAATGGTTAACTATAGATCACTCACAAACGATAATGATAGATTGAAAGAAGAAAAATTAATCTTAAAAATTAGAAATAACCATCTAAAGTCTAAATTAGTACTTATGGAAAGCTATAAAAAGGATTCTGAGGAGCATAAACACAATTACAATGAAGTTCTAAAAGCCTATGATTATGTCAGTAAAGAATTAGAAGAAGAGAGGCTAAAATTCAAAGTTTGGACAGGCACTGGTAGAAAAGTTCAGGAAATCCTTAACAATCAAAATATGTGTCAAACTGCTAGTCTAGGCTATGACAGAAGTCAAGGCAAAAGACCTATTGTTGAGAAAAATAACAATGAAGAAACTAGCTAAGTCAATATGACTAAGGACAAGAGAACCTTTACTTCTGTTAAGTTTGTGACTTCTAATGTTAAGACTGAACTATATAAAGGAATAACAAACTCATATGTCAATAACCCCCCTGCTGTTGACAAAAAGACAGATGAATCAGGAGAAAGAAAACCTAAGAAAAACATAAACATAGGTTTCTTATCAAAATCCAAGGTAAAGGAAAGGCTAGATAACTTACTAGAGTCTAGCAAAGATAGGAGGAATAAGAATGGCAAGGAAGGCATTAACAAGGCCAATAACTATCAAAAGGATCCTAATGCTCCTAGAAAGAAATGTTACAGATGAGGAAACCACAATCATCTTGCTCTAGATTGTAAAACAAAAATTGAGAATAAATCAGAGTCTAAATCTCCTCAGACTCTAACTAGTCACTATATTCCATAGAAACCCTGTTATCACTGTGGTAGCATATTTCACTCTATTTATATGTGTAGGGACTATCATGATTTGTATTACAATTTTTATGAGCTATAATCTTCTATTGACAAAAGCTGGTATGAAACTGTCAAGACTCCGTCAGAGGGATCCAAAACTGTTTGGGTCCTCAAAACATCTAACTAGTTGCTATATATATGGAGGAAATAAGGGTAAAGAAATTAACCCTAATCCTGGACAGTGGATGCTCAGGACACATGACTGGAAAGAAATCCATGCTTCAGACTTTGTGGAGATGGCTGGCCCAGAAGTATCCTTTGGAGATGGCAATAAAGGATAAACACTGGGATATGGCAGAATTGCATTTGGAAATGTCATCATTGAAAAAGTAGCTCTAGTTGATGGATTGAAACCTAACTTAACAAGTATTAGTCAACTTGGAGATAAAGGTTACTATACTAGATTTGACAACAAAGATTGTCTTGTAACTCACAAAGAAACAGGCACTTTAGTTTTCAAAGGACTCAGACATGGTAACATATATGAAGCCAGCCTTGAAGATTATAATTACAAGAAAATCAAATATTTATATAGCAAGGCCTCAATTGAAGAAAGATGGAAATGGCACAAGAAATTGTATCAAATCAACTTCAAAACACTCAATAAGTTGGTGAAACAGAATCTTGTGAGAGATTTACCTCAGCCTGACTTTGTTCAAGATGGACTTTGTGAAGCTTGTCAACTTGGAAAACAAAGGAAAACATCCTTCAAGAGCAAGACAATAAGCACCATTTCTGAACCCTTTTATTTATTACATTTTAATTTATTTGGTCCAGTAAATATGATGTCTATTAATAAAAAGAAATATGCCCTTGTCATTGTAGATGATTTTACAAGATTCACATGAATTTTCTTTTTACATTCAAAAGATGAAGCTTCATAACACATAATAGACCATGTCACTTTTCTGGAAACAAAATCAAAGAAGATAGTAAGAATTCTAAGGAGTGACAATGGTACTGAATTGAAGAATGCAATCATGGAGGAATACTTTGCATCAAAGGGCATTACTCAACAATTTTCTACACCAAGAACACTCCAACAAAATGGAGTTGTGGAAAGAACGAATAGAACACTCATAGAGGCAGCAAGGAAGATGTTGGCAGAGTCTAAACTGCCAGTATATTTCTGGGATGAGGCAGTCAATACATCATGTTTCACTCAAAACTTTACATTGATAAATATGCATGAAAAGACTCCCTATGAAATGGTGAAAGACAATAAACCAAGTGTGAAACATTTTCCCATATTTGGATGCAAATGCTATGTATTAAAAGTATATCCTGAAAAGCTAAATAAATTTGAAGCAAAAGATGATGAAGCTATATTCCTTGGATATGCATCAAATACAAAGGCATTCAGGGTCTTTAATCTCAAAACTAGAATTGTTATGGAATCTATTAATGTTGCATTTGATGACAGAAAGATCACGGGTCTACAAGATGAACCAGAGTTTGTAACAACTAAATTTGAGAACTTTATGAGTTCTGAGATAGATGAAGATGATGAAAATGAGGAGTTTGAAATCACTTATAAGAAAATGCTAGAACTTGTTCACTCTGAGGGGGAGCCGGAAAATTCCACTTCAATCAACTCAGAGTCTAACAATTCAGGGATTAGTCAATCAGAGACTAGACAGACAGAGTCTAGTTTCTCATAATCTAGTCCATCAGGGTTTGAATCAAATAACTCTTAATCCTTTGAAGAGTCAAACAACTCAGGGGGAGCCTTCTCATTTGATTTCCACTCACAAACAGAAAATATAAATGATTTAGGGGGAGCTTTAAGTTCCAAAACTAATCTTCCACCAGCCAGAAAATGGGAAATGGAAAACACTCATAATTTAATAATTGGTGATCCTGAGAGTGGTGGTAAAATAAGAAAAACCACTCAAAATGAATGTCTATACAGCTGTTTTCTCTTAAAGAATTAACCAAAGAAAATTGAGGAAATTTTGCAAGACCCTAATTGGATCATTGCTATGCAAGAAGAACTAAATGAGTTTGAGAGAAACAAAGTGTGAAAGTGAAAGGCATATGTCAAGGCCTATTTGTAATTAGTAGATGACAAATCAACTCATGTAAGAAATTAAAGTAAGTAATAAATACTG
>QRFB01007040.1:0-36121 GCA_008931105.1 Oenanthe javanica | reverse complement strand
CACTAAAAATAATCAAGGCCCCCACTAAAATTTAATTCAAACAAAAAAATACTAAATAAAAATAATATAATTCTAATCATATTTTTACATAATAAAAGTATGTGGTTTAAAGTAGAATATATATACACACACATATATATTTGCATTTCATTAAATTAAATTATTTTTAATAGTTTAACCACTTATATACCAAAATTGTTAATATTGTAAATATAAGTTTACTAAATTCGTAAAGTACAAAATTTATAAGTATATATTCATATTGTTTAGACTACCATCAATTATGTATAATAATTATAATAAATTATATATAAATATATTTGGAGAGCTAAATTTTAATATTATAAAATCCTATTTTTTATATACCGAAATTTCAATTTTTTTATTAATTATAAAAGTACTTTAAATTAGGATTAATCGATCCTCCTTCGGGCTTCAGCCATGACCACCAACTCANTATAAAAGTACTTTAAATTAGGATTAATCGATCCTCCTTCGGGCTTCAGCCATGACCACCAACTCAATTACTAGAGAGAACACATATTGACAGAATACGGGAAACTTTTCAGTTTCTGGGTTTTATAAGGTGCCTTACTAAAAATTTAGTCTAGATCTGCCGCTCTCTGGTTGTATACAAACCTTAATGTGTGTGTGTCTGTATACTAAATCAGCTGACAATTGATGGAGTTAATAATTTGTGGCAAAGAAGATATACTTTATTACTGGCATTGGAGGAACATTAATATTGTTTATAAGTAAATGTTAATAGAACTTTACATGTGATTTATAATTATAATACAACTCATGGGCATAATGTCAAGGCAATTTTGTAAGTAAATGTTAATAGAATTTTACATGTGATTTATAATTGTAATACAACTCATGGGCATAATGTCAAGGCAATTTTCCCACTTCGGCCTCCATTCTTGTTTTCTTTGAATATCAACATGGATGCAACTCTTTTACTTTCTTAAGAGAGTGAGGGATTGAAGACCGGGTCTTTGGGAAAGGATTCCTTTTTCTGTTACACTTTGTTTAGGACACATGCTTAGATGGCGATTCTTTTTCAAACATAATTATTAGCATGAAGTATTCTAGTACATTATTTTCCCGCTAATTTGAAGTACTTTTATAAGTGTGCATATACAAACCTTATATACGCGTGTTTATATCAATTAAAATATGCAGGATATGATTCTATTACTGACAGTGTATGAATCTGTGTCGTGAAAGATATAGTTTATTGCTGGAATCTGAAGGAATGTCAATACTCAAGTGTTGTGGAGACGTGGAAGGCCTTCCACATTTGAGTATTGACATTTCTAACTGCTTCCAAATTTAACACTTACTGTCTTGTAACTTTTTTGTAGACGTTACTTGAGAAGTTGAAATCTCAGTACTCAAATGTGGAAGGCCTTCCTCCGGATCGAATTGTTCCAACAGTAGGACTCAATATTGGTCGTATTGAAGCATCAAACACAAAACTTGTGTTCTGGGACCTTGGGGGCCAGGTATTTACCGTTTCACTTATAGTGGTTTATTTTCATGCTATTCACATTTTGCACCTTGGCAGTGCCAAGCTCTCTGTTGCATTAACTTTTATATCATAGGTTCTTGGAGAGATTTTTAATAATTTAATGTATGTGTGAGTGTGTATGAGAAGCAAGAGGATTGGAGAGACTGCTCACTAGTGTAAATGAAGGTGATTGCCCTTTAAAATCTGCCAGAACTATCTCTACATAGAATAATGCTAAAGGTCTTTTGAGCCACTATTACGTTGACCGATTACATCACTTGTGCCTGGGCTGATCTGCAAATCTGCTAGAACCATCTCTACGTTGAATATCTTCTGAGCCATTACTTACATTGACCAATTACGTTACTTGTGCATGGGCTGATTACTAACATTGAGAATTTATTGCTGAGATATACTTATAGGACAAAATTCGGAACTTTAGACATTGTGTGTCATACAGTTTTTATTTGCTAGTGTATTATTAATTTGAAGCTGATGAGTGTGAAATCACTTGGTTTCTACACATATACACAAATTTGTTAAAGCAATGTCATCAGTCATTATATATATTATGTGGACATAAATGTAATAGCCACAAATAAATATCACTATGTAGTTTCATTTCAAGTTTCTGTGTTATACTTTGTAAATTTCTAATATATACATATTGTTAAACATTGTTGGCTGATCATAAAATTTCAAACAATTGTGAAATAAAGTTTGGTGTAAGCAAAGATTTGTAACTCCTTTGGTCATAGCGAAATACTGTTGCCAAAAATACATCCCCGTCATCAGCGTTTGCGGAGCTTATTTGACATGAAATGTGTCTTGCCTGTTTATTTTATTTATTATTTTGGTGTAAATTGAGTGGAGTCTCTCTTGTATCTTCTAGGTTGGTTGTTCTTCGTCTTGAGCTGTCATAGACTTTCATGTCCTTCCCTGTTTTAAAATACTGTAATTAGGAAATATTAGTAATTAAAAGTGATGATAAGTCCGGAAATTATATGTTTCTATTTTGCCCAAGAAAGAAAATTTTTTTCTTTCAGATAGAATCAGTCTGCTTGATTGAGCTGTGGAATTATTTGAAACATGCATTAGTATCGAACTTTAGCATGTTTGTATTTTGAGAATCTGTTAGAACTCTGTTGTTGATGCAAAACATTTCATTGTTAGCCTGGTCTTCGCTCAATATGGGAAAAGTACTATGAAGAGGCGCATGCTGTTATATTTGTTGTAGATGCTTCTTTACCAGCACGATTTGAAGATTCGAAATCTGCACTTGGCAAGTACTATCAACTTGTTTAGCTTTGTTGACATAAGAACATAATGACTGTCCTATGTATTATCCGCAATTTTCTACTTTATACCTTATGTTACCCTTTAAACTGAACTTGGTCGGCAGAAAAGGTACTTCGGCACGAAGATCTGCAAGGAGCACCTCTTTTGATATTGGCAAACAAGCAGGTTTGTAAGTTTTTAAGCGAGAGAATATGTGCAATATTGTATATATATAATTTCTGTAGGTTGTCAAGCAAGAGAATATGTGCAATATTGTTGGAATATATCAATTAAGCTCTTCTATTACATGGTTAATAATAAAGTAATTCCCCACATTTTTACTATATAAATTTTGTGAATTTTATTCAATTTTGGTTTATCATATTCTAAGCTTAATAGGCTGGACTGAAGTTTTAAGCTATGATGTTGATGCTCAATCATAGCCACTAATGAGAATATACACTTTTTCAAATCCACAAAACTTATCTGTAGTTCCGAAACAGAAAAGAGTGAACATACTCCTATTTCTCTAATAATCATCTAGAGATGTTTCTTCATATTTCGTTGCTGCTTCAATTGATATTAGTCATTTCTGGACTAAATGTAAAACTTTACGACAGGATCTTGGTGAAGCTTTATCAGCAGAAGAACTTGCACGGTATCTTGATCTGAAAAAGTTGGATGAAAGGGCATATTCATATGAAGCTGTTTCAGCATATGATGGGTGAGTAGATATGTCCCCTTGGGATTTAGTAATCATGTAACTATTGGTAGTGGACAGCATTAATGTGTTCTTTCATCCATTAAAATGGATCACAATAAGAAAACGTCTCATGTTATTTCCCATTTAACTGCAGGTTGGGAATTAAAGAAAGTGTAGACTGGCTAGTTGAGGCTATGGAGAGAAGTAAAAGAACTGAAATGTTGAGAACGCGTGCAGGCCTAACAAACTCCGGGTCTAGTTAGAAGAGCTCATATCTACTTAGTACCCATGTACCTGCTTTTTGTTTAATTTAAGGTTCAACCTAAAGCTTTCATGAATTAAACTGGTTCAAATGATTACATTTTCCATCAAGTTCTTTTGTTGCCATAGCATGACACCCGAAAACATACTTTTGGAATGTCATGTCCTGAATTTTGGTGTATTTAGGAAAAGAGTTGATGTTCATACAAAATAGTAGAACTTAGTTTATAAAAGATTATAATTTGTAAATGCTGCTATGATGGTGATGGTGAATTTGTATTAGTCGATCCTGCCAATACCTTGTAAAACATTTTATGTTTAATTCAGCTGAATGATTTTTCGTGGAATAATTCTAAATATTAATATAAAGTTACTAAATACATGAAAAATCTCTCCTTCTTGACTTTTTGGCACACATTTTAAGATGTTTTGACCGTATAGTTACAAATATTATTTTTAAAATTTCTTTTTGTGAATAATAATATTAAATAAATATTTTTAATCACAAAAAGAAATATTTAAAAATAACATTTCTAATTGTGCGGTCAAAACATCTTAAAGTGTGTGCCAAAAGGACCAGAATCAGATATTTTGAAACAGTGGGAGTATAAATTAGTGTAATTTTGAAAAATATCTTGTAGTTGATAACACTCTTTGTTCCGGTTCGTTTTTAGTTGTGTCATTCAAATCACTCTATTAGCAAAGAAAAATAAGCCAATGACCTCTCACTTTTTCATGAAATTACTGACATTTTAGGTGCAGGGATTGGTGATTTGTTCAAAAATGAACCTGGGTTTCGATTATTTATTGTAAATACCCGTGTCGAAAAACTTGAGGCCATGGAAGAATCTTGCCCACCACTTGTTTGTGAAAATGTGGATGAGAGTGTGGCGGGAAATGAGAATGTGATAGTTTTTGTGGATGTCCAGGTTGATAATTTGAGTGATAGTGAAGTTATATTGTTGGCACGGAAGGTTACAGAGATTGTTTTGGGCGAAAATGTTGGTTTTGAATTTGGTTTAAAGTGTGATTTTTTGGTGAAGGAATGTTGACTATTTAACTTAGTTTTTTTTAGTACATTACTTACTCTATATTATATAGCGTAAATAATGCATTAAAAAAAACTAAGATAAATAAACTAGGACAATGTGAGTGAATGTTAGCTATTTGACTTAGTTTTTTTTAGTACATAGTTTTTTTTAGTACATTACTTACTCTATATTATATAGCGTAAGTAATGCATTAAAAAAAACTAAAACAATATGAGGGAATGTTGGCTATTTAACTTAGTTTTTTTTAGTACATTATTTACTCTATATTATATAGCCTAAATAATGCATTAAAAAAAATTAAGGCAAATAAACTAAGACAACGTGAGGGATTGACTTAACTTTTTTTAGTACATTACTTACTTTATATTATACAGTATTAAGTTTTTTAGTAAAAAAAGCTAGCAACACATTTTTTACGTGATTTTAAAGGGTAATTTTGACAATAAAAAAATTATGACTTGCGCTATATTATATTGTGCATACACTATTTAATATAATGTATATATTTTTTTAATTTCTAATCTCAACCCTTGATTTTAAATTTCTAAGGGTTGATCTTTTTGATCTTTTTAGGCACAATATCCAGCTATAACAGTAGATGGATTGGTCTTTCAAGGCACTATTTCAATAATAATAGATGGGTTGTTCTTTTAAAATAATTAAAGTTGTTTTAATATTACCATCCACAGATTAAACCAAATGCTAATTTGCATGTTATAATACGTCAATTGTGTTGAGCCTGGAGTGTCTAGGTAAGCATTAATCAAAGATGAGCCAACTCATCTTCTGACGCCTACTTTCACCAAATGTTTAAACAATTTATTCTAAATCCAAGTAAAACGGTAAGGTTAAAGATAAAAAAATGTCAAGTTTACTGGGAAGCATTGAAGCCAGCCAGAAACTAAAGCCTACAATCAATGTTACAAATGACTACATGAGAGCATGCTGACCTGTTATCAGTTACAAGTTGCAACAAACAAAAGATGGAAAAGGCCTAAAATAACTTAAAAAATTCTACTAAGCTTATGAACTAAAGAAATATAGAGTCAATTATGGACGTTGACCGGAGTTTCTGCCCTGTATACTTTGGTGAAGGCCACTGCCAGCTGATATTTGCAAGCTTCTAGTGCTGGTTTGCGGTATTCTTGATGCTGCCGTAACTTTTTGCTTACTATTCTGAGGCTTCTCAACAGCATTACAATGTTGTGATATATAATCAGTTTGGCAGAAATTATTTATGTTTGGAAGCATTATACCACCGACTCCTTGAGTGTCTGATGAGCTGGCTTGCTGCTGGAAAAGATTCTGAATACTTGGATCCTCATCCAGGGGTATGGCACCAGTAAGAGTCTTTACTGCAAATTCAATACAAGGATCCGTCCATATATCGGAGAAAGAAATCTCTGCTGACGACCGAGAATTCTTATCAGCCTGGTTTTCTTCACCAATTGGAATTACACCAGTTAGAGTTTTTATGGCAAACTCAATGCATGGGTCTTGCCATAGATCTGCCATAGAGAAGTTTGTAGATGATTCAAGTATCACATCAATTTCATTAGCACGTTCTTGCTCTTTAGAAACGAATTGAAGTTTTTCCTTTTCGCCTTGCTCTTCTTCAGAAAGCATCATAGAATCCTCATCTCCATCTCGCTCTCTAGATGCTGGTAAAGGTTTCTTGTGTGCTGCTGCTTCTTTTGAAATAGGTGAAGGTTCCTTCTCCCCAGCTTGCTTTTCAGAGATTTGTAGAAGTTTCTCCTGTACAACTGGCTCCTCAGAATTTGCTAAGCTTGCCAGAGGTAAGGCTATAGACAGTCTTTGCTGCTCCCTAGGCGTAGTTTCCAATTCAAATTTTCTAGGAAGTTCTTCTGTAGTAGGCAAGTCATGAGTGTTTCCACTGGAAGTGATTGTTGCTTCTCCCAACTGTCGAGCTGCAGATCGACGAGTTCGATCATTACTTTTTAGCTCTGGCACTGGGTCTAATTCAACACCAGCAAGGCGCTTTGAAGCCCGGCGAGGAAAGTCAGACGACTTCTTGGCATTTGATTTGTTTATCCTGTGCTGGATCCTGTCAGTCTCAGGGACCACCCCATCTTCCAATAATTTCATAGGCATTGGGTCTAATTCAACGCCAGCAAGGCGCTTTGAAGCCCGACGAGGCAAGTCAGACGACTTCTTGGAATTTGATTTGTTTATTCTGTGCTGGATCTTGTCAGTCTCATGGATCTCCACCCCATTTCCCACCAATTTCATAGGATAATCTTCAATCACTGGAGATGAAAGCCCTTCTATTTGCTCCAAAATTTTGGTACTTTGCGAGTTCAAATCACTCCCCGTCACGTCACTCCTACCTGCCATATGAAATAAACATAAAAATAAGCACAGGATTGATGCAATCCAGAAGAGTAAGGTTGAAACTAATCCGTGTATTTATATAATATGGTTCTCACTCGCGAGAAATAACCTTTTTCCATAGCATGAGATTATTCTAGTTCTAGTGATAATGGATTTCTTATCTCATGTATAAAAAAATTAAAAGAGAAGGCCAACTTGTGTATTTGGATAATGTCTCAGACTCTCAGAGGCATTGCATACAGAGGAAAATGGACACAGTAAAACTGACATGGAGTCACAAAAGCAAAAATATACATGTTAAGAAGAGAACTGAAACTTAAACAGAAGATGACAACTATCCAAAAGACAAGGAAACAGAGGCACAAGTGCAGTAGTAATAAAACATGAAGTAGTAAATATATGCTTACACTGACCAGAATTTTGATACTGGAGGTATATATGATCTTCTGTGATAGTGGGAGTAAGTATCTCTTCGTTATTCTTAGTAACCAGTTTATCAGCTCCTCCATCTTGTACTTCATTTCCTTTATCTATGACAGGCGACTGACAAATATGCACAACAGAAAAGAGAACCTTATCACTATTATTGTGTTTTACCTTAACTTTAACACTGTGTTCAAGATATTTTTTTTAAAAGGAGAGATTTATTTTCTTTTAACTTTTTCCCGAGTGATTTTTTTAGAAGGAAAAGAAACCTAAGGAATTGGAAAGAAATTCCTTATATAATTTGTCCCAAAAAATTTCTCTCCATTTTTGGAAAGATTTGGAGAGAAGAAAATAACACTTTTTTTTCTTTTCTTCCCTGAACACAGTGCGTAAGTTCATCAAATAGGAATTGCAAATCATATCAAAGGAGAAGGTAAAGGTTGGCATCAAGCAGATAAGATAAACATGAATCTTATGACTGTCATCTGGTGTAATTCATATAATAGGGATCCATAAAAAACCCATTAAATAACCTGATGTCTGAACTTGCAGGCTTGCAGTAGTTAACTAAAAAAGGGGGGAAACGATGCATAGGAAACTAAATTCCAAAAGAACAGGCAATAGAGAAAATACAGCAAATCGGTTCAGGTAGGTAGGTAGGTAGTTTAAAAAAATAATTTTTTTATCAAACATCACGCCACTGCAACTAGAAACATCAAGTATCACAAGAATGTGACTCATTTTTGCAAAGTTACAGACACCTCAAATGGTAGTAATGGCAAAAATAGTGGCAAGTACAGCCAGTCAACCAACCCCACCTGACTTCAAAAAAAAATTCTTNACCCCACCTGACTTCAAAAAAAAAATTCTGCTTTTTACGACAAACTATCTAAACATAATACAGTGGTATATATGCAACCTCTTCTTTTAATAACACTTCAAATCGCTGTTATGCACCTGAGTTGCTAAATTATAGAAGTTTTATGTGTGTTTTAACTTATTGAACAACTCGATTTGCAAATGATGAATACAATAAAAGTGAGAAGCTAATGAGCAAGCAAACTTACAGATATATTATCATTTTCCAGCTCTAAATTAATGTGATCTTTATCCTTGGGCTTGTATGAAGACTTCCCTAAAAGTCCAGTTTTGAGATAGCGCTTGCAGTCCTTTAAAGAGAGGAATACGTATCCACTGGTAGGATCAGTGTAATACTGCAGAAAACATAAATCAGTTACACTGTACTTACAGACACACCATATTATAAAGAAAAACTAACTGAATATTGTAAGTATGTTATAAGAATATCATTCATTCTATATAGTATTTTCAGATATGAAATTATATTTCTCATTTAGGAAAGAAACATAAAAAATTGGGGCATAGTAGTATATTCAAAGAATTAGTACCAAGTCTCTTCTGATGCTTTTACCCCTTTGTGTCACTCTCACTTCCTTGATCCAGCCAGGGGGGAGTCCTTCTGCAACAGCCTCCTCAATTACAACCTATGATCTTGACATTATTAGAATCTTAACAGGCATATATAGCAATAAGCATCATTTTAGTTTTTTTTTACCATGCCTGAGAAATCCTCATTTTAAAATTAATCAAATATTTAAACACATATTATAAATATATATACATCAAAACATAAAGATACCAAGGTTTGCACAGGGTTGCGATTTCAAAGCAGTTCCAGATACTGATTATAGTATTATACTTAAATTAAATATAACTATACTCACATTAATTCAAAACTTTAAGATTTTAAAAAATAATACATATATGATATAACAACTCTTTCCAGAGTGGAGGAACTAATATACATAGAAAATGCAAATTTACGAGCATTTTAGTCGGAGTACAAGATTACCTCGTTGATTTTTTCTGACGATGGATTCTGCCCAGAATCATCGCTGTTGTCTTCTGATTTAAGCTGGAGGTTGGATTCAACGCTCTCGAGATAACGTATCACTTCAGGTTTGGAGAGGAATTTGTATTTATGTGAAGGATCAGTATAACACTACAATGAACACAAATAATTCACAGTTAGAACTTGGGGGATCTTCGATTAAGCTATAAACAGACACTAAATAAATTATATCTACAGTTTCAGACTTGTTCTCTAACTCCCACTTAACATGAAATTTTATTACATGGATAGTCATAGTATAAAACTATAAACTGTTTTCCATACACATTTTCCTTTATAAAGTTAGCCTTACATATATCACTATAAGCACAAGTGACATTGAAACAACAAAGCATGCTATCTTCATCTAAGAACATATTTGTACGCTTTGGAGCAGTACTGAAAAATCAATGACTCTCGTCAATGCTCCAAATAACTCTCTTCAAATGTTGTGACTGGAGCACAATCATTCCGCAAAGATGATGTGATTAAATAGAACCATACAAGTATAAATTATAACAGAAAAACAAGGGAGAAATATCATCAAGAACAGCAGAAACATGGAATACACTATAAATTTAGAATTCTTAGTTTAATGAGGATCGGTAATCAATAGTCCATATACGAACTACACAACAAGTGTCTCTTCATCTAAGCATAAAACCACTACTTTACATATTCGGGAAATTTAGATGAACCCTCTAGGATGAGCAAGTTTGCAGGATATACACTAGATATGTCTGAATTTCCGAATGCCAGAATGTTTTGATCCTGGAGAATGTGATAGGGCGTTCTCCTGATTTGTCAAGCTAAATTATTGGACACTTAATATAAAAAGTGTCGAGAATAGTAAGAATATAATTTATATGATTACCAAGAAGTGACAACAAGCCCTGCCCCTACTAGTGACATGAATCACACGACAGGGCAGTTGTTGTATTCTTATCAGTTGGAAATTAAAAGTTGGTACTTCACTGAGAAGAAAAAATTACAGTAAATGTTATTCCATCTTTAGAAAAAAGTTCCACTGTAAATCTAGATGTAGTATGAAGACTGCACAAATCTCAAAATTAATCATATAATTCAGTTCTGATTTGATATTAGTTTTTTTCCAGGTAAATGTGAATATCAACAGCCATCTCAAATTTCTAATGATTACAAACTACTCATAGTGCGAATATATGTCANAACTACTCATAGTGCGAATATACGTCGAAAGTTCAACCCTCATCATCCCCTCCCCATCCTCAAAAACTCCTTTCCGTTATGATAATAGATATATAAAAACTGGCAAATGCATCTCGAACTGGAATTCTAGAATATCATACGAAATAAATCAAACGAAACTCATCCAGGAACTGAGGGAACATTTCCTTAAAAAAATAGTCTGACATTAAATGATCATACAATTGCATTTTCTTGCGTCTATAAAAGCTCCTCCCCCCACTAGTGAAAATAAGATATATATGCATTTATTTTGTTATTTATTCCAAAATTTCATATTATTCTCTATTTTATAGCTATAAATAACACAATCTTTCAATGTTACCCCTTTCCTTGATAAGCTTAGAATGCGAAATGAAGTCTTGATTTCGCACAGGTTACAGATCTGATATTACCCCCCCCCCNTACCCCCCCCCCCCCGGCGGTAAGAGAGAACTCATCTACTATGAAATCAAAGCGCACTGGGTCAAGGGGAAGTGCCATATGTGACATAACTACGAAAATTAAAATTTCATTGAGCAATAGAATTCAGGAAGTGGCCAGTAGAGTCTTGCATCTCATATTAAAAGGCAAAATATTAAAGAAATATTTGTCCAACAAGAACGGGGTATTTAAAAACTTGCCTTGGATTATGGAACAAGGCATTATATTAATATTTTATTGATGTATATATATCATATTATTTTGCCAGTATCTCTACATGTAGTGGCAGTGTTGTGAGAGGTGCAAAAGAACACGAGTCAATTTTAAGGCACAACTAGGAATTGAATGCACGGCTTTTCACCAAAAGTTGAGCTCATGTAAATAGTTTTATAATAATATAATACTCCCTCCGCCCCTTTTTAGTAGTCCATTTTGCAAAAAAAAATTGTCACATATTACTTGTCCGTCTCTTTATTCTATGCAGTTTTCTTAATAGTTTTCCAATATTAACCCTTTAATTTATTAGTTCCAATGTTGACTACAATTCACATGCATATTAAATAATGCAATGATTATGGGTAAAAATGGAAAAAAGTTGCAAAAAAGAAATCTTAATATGCGTGAAAATTTCAAAATGGACTACTAAAAAGGGACGGAGGTAGTAATATGAAAGGAACCAAATTTGTTGACTGTTCAAATCATTAACAATGTAATAGCACATGCATAGTCCCAACCATGGAAGAAATAAGTCAGTAGACATCAACCAACCAATTTAAACAACTACGCTTGAGAGTTAACTCCATCTTCAGGTGCTCAGATTCTTCTATTTCTCTTCATTAAAAGTTGAAAAATAAATTTAGCAAAAACAAATAATTGAAAAGGAAGTTAGCAAAAACAAAGAGTTGAAAAAAGACGCTTCATGGGTTGGTTTGAGGTAGAAGAGATCAGAATTTTGGTTTCTTTTAGTAAAGATCAATTCAGCTTTGCACATAGAGTTGCGAGTTTAATCAAGTTTTTTTTTGACTTGGGGTTTATTTCCAAATTTAGAACTTGCAAAAGACCGCTACTTTTAAACTCGCAAATCTTGCTGATGTTCGCAATGCCCTAATAAGAACGCTTTTCACAACATAAAACTACATTGTACATCTCCCGTACTTGATCTTAGTCAATTTCTCTTTCGCTCTAGTAATAGTAATTGATTAAAGGTATAGGATCATTGACCAACTAGTTTATCACACAGTAAATAGTACTACCTACGACATATTATTTTCAAAACCTTAAATTTAAGTATACTTGCTTAATTCAGTCAATACCACATTTAAAAATTGGCGCGAAAAATTAGTTATAGTACATAGAAACAAATATATCCAAAAATTCCACACCTCTTTCAACACATCACTTGTTTCTACCCTTATTAAACTTGTTATGTAACCATAAAGTGAATAAATTGAAAATAGGCCTACACAAAATTGCATAAAAAGCATCCCTTTCGCAAGAAATACGAAAATTCCAATAATAAGATGTAAAAGGAAGAGAATATGTTAACTAATCGAAGCTGATGTGAAATGGGTAATTAGGGAAATAAATTAGGGTTTAGAAAGAGGAAGATACCTTGTATTTGTTGCCATTTCTGGATGTTCTGACCGTTGAGGTCCAACCTGCCGGAAGCCACTCCGACGACGACGACGACGATTTCTCCGCCATACGCAGCCGGAACCTATAGATTTATGAATATGTGTGTGTGTATACGAGTAAAGGGCGATTGGAGTCCAAAAAAGTCATGGGTTATTCAATATTATTATTATTATATGTGAATTCATACTTGNAAAAGTCATGGGTTATTCAATATTATTATTATATGTGAATTCATACTCAGACGCAAGTGGGATGATCAATGTTAGACACTCACGTCACGTGTTCTTTCACTTTTTTCTTTATTTTTTATTTTTATTACTATTGCTAGCACGTTATTAGTTTTTGTTTTTTTGTGGTATTTATAAATTCAAAATTGAGAATTCAAATCGGTAAAATAATTAATTGGGAATCGTGATAGGAAAACTAGCATAAGAAGCTGCCTGCTTTTCTTGGCGAGAGAGTCTTTCTAGAGGCGTCTTTTGTATTCGGATGGCTCAAAGTGTTGTCCGACTCAAATTTTACCCAATTATTGTCAAACCCACTCTTGTCAAACTTATTTACCAAAAAACAAGTGTCCAAGTTGGGCTTGTTATTGACTTTTAAGACATGTTTTAAACCTTGTGATTTTTGGCCTATTCACTTTCTGAACCTTGAATTTGTGATTTTATAAGTCTGTCTTCCTTGGCAGAGAGTGATTACAAAATATGTTACAATGTGCGACGGTTAATTTGAGACGGAGGGAGGTAGAAAATAACATCACGATTAAACACACGTAGTGTATGTGAATAGGAAAAAACATCATTCATTTCATATGTATCTTCATTATTTTACTAGTTACACTGCTGTTGATGACATTAGTCCTTCATCAGCTTCACCTCCGGTCGTTTTCTTTGGTTCTGTAGCTACAGACTCTGATGGAATATATCTTGTGCAGGCTTAGCATCACCTTCGGTAGCTTGAGCAGTTTCAGGAGTAGTTGACTCATCAGTTACCGGTACTGACTTCTTAATGGTTCCAACTTTTACATACTTGCTCATCAACTTGTATTCCCAACGCCTCAAGCTCAAATACACCAAGACCAGTGAGATCCCAAGTCAGATCGCTGTCCTCAAATGACATCTTCGCAAGAGCTCTGCTCGCATCCTTTCCAGCAAATACTGCATATGGCCCACCAGGTCCATAAAACATCCTGCACGATTATTAAATACCACCAAGATTACAAATACGTTCAAATATGCCAATCCATAGAATGTAGTATTACATATGTATCTCATCGGTTCATATATAAACCGATGAATTTTTGAAATATATATATATATATTTTGTAAAAATTAGATCTTTAAATTTCTTTTGCAAAAATACGATTTTATAACCAATGCAATTTGATACAACTAAAATTACATTCAATTGCATTTGGTTACAAATTTTATATAAAAAATTTGCATTTTGTTACTTTTAGTTGCAAACCGTATTTTTGCAAAAAAAATTCAAAAGATAGTAAAATCGCAAAAAAAAATATAAAATAGTATTTTTGATAAATACCCTAAATTCTTTTGTTGCGTCTGAAATTTATGAACAATACTAGTATTTTTAAAATGAAAAGAGTACTATCTTATAGTTCTTGTAAATTAAAAATTCCTTTATATATATGTTCCCTCAAAATTATTACTATTATTATTAGTGATCGATAAAGGTAAATAGGTACTTGGGTTCATGAATTTAAAGAAAGAAAAATAGTTTCAATTTCCGTATAATTAATTTTATATGAAAAAATGATTAATCAAATTAGGAAAATCTAATTAACAATTAATTAAAGATTAATAATCCACACTCATTATTTATAAAAACACTCTCCTATTTTATATTAGATATCTTAATTTCTGAAAAGCACCGCATACACAATATATATCTATAATACTATTATTTTCGTGTTGGCCTGTCGGCTAAAAATTTATTTATTTCGAAATTTTATTTAATATTAACATTTAAATAGTGTAAATTATGAGATGCGCTTATGTATGTACTATGTAGAAAGAAACTACAGTCGACTAGATAATCTTCAACATTGAAATATAATTATGTCATTGTATCTGGACAAGACAAGTTAGGCATCGTTATTTCATTTACTATACTAACCAAACCAAAAACATAGTAGCATATTTCACTCAATGCAGGATATCGAGTGTATGTATTAATTAATGAATAATAATAACATACTGTATATAGATGGGAATGAAAATATACAAGCCTCGTTCCACAAAATGTAAGAGAGATTATGTATGAGGCTAAGGCAGCAAAAAATGAACGAACAGTATATGCATGAGTTATTCATCAAGACATTCAAAGTGCTCGAGATTTTACAACGTCGAGGCTCATCTCACTAGGATCAGTTGCTTGCAACTCAACTCCAATTCCATCCAATTCTCTCTTGAATCTATCCTTGGAGCTTGCATACACCATCTTCATTCTCACCCTCGATGTATCTGGTGACCTGCAGCAATCAATATCGACTCATGTACTTATTTCAAACAACCTCCCCATTCACTACAGCGGTGGTACGTAAGATCTACGTATAATTCATTCTCTTTAAGATAAATGATGACTGTACTTGATTTAATTTGATTACGTGAAAAATCAATGAATAGAAAAAACATAAATTTTTATGTTACCACGCAACAAAGAAGATCTTGCTTTTCTGGCAATTCTCGACAGTAGTGAAATCAAAATCATAGACAGCATAACGGCATTCATCAGCTGGGAGAGAATTGGTGAAATCATCGTAGCTTTCATCAGGCCCCCCGAGCTTATCAACAACTACTTGTTGGTCTTCAATCTTATAGATGATGTAACGGAAGTTTCGCTTTGCTTTTAATTCCAGAAACTTGAGTTTACACTCATCATTCACAGACATTCCAGATGCGGCGTTCGACTACGTACCACCGAAAAGAACATTAAAGAAAATAATCTTTCTAAAATATCGAGCTGCGTGCTACATATAAAACACAAGAACAATCTTTCTTCCATACGTAATGTCATTTTTCGTTACAAAAATCTGATATTGGGGGTGTTTGGATTAGTTTTTCCTCGGAGAAAACATTCAGGTAAAGCAAATCCAATCTCCCCTTGTAAATTCCTTATAAATCATATTTTCTTCTCTACGTTGATCGTTATTCTGAGATAATCTTAAAGATTCATTCAAAAGAACAATCAAAGAAAACCAGACACAATAATTATACTCGTCTTTAGTTTATCATGCATAAATAAAAATGACAGGTGATCCATGATCTTTCAAGTGGTCGAGGGTTCGAAAAACGTATGCGCAAGTAAATAAATTTTTGCAAGTGTTGATTGCCACGAGAAAGACAGATGAATACAATGTTCTTACCATTGTGTCTTTTTGCGTAGGTGAAAGACCAACCGGCGTGTAAAATGTGAGAAAAATCAAATCGAATCAAATAAAAGAAAAGAGAAGACAGAAAATGAATTAATCAAGAGATCCTTCAATTCAATAGACAAGGGAGATGGTGGCCGGTGGACTTTTTCAATTAAAAGTAAGAGACATTTGCGGGGGAAATACTACTTATCTGAGGGTGAAAATAAAGTTTGAGAATTTCTAATTTCAGCCAGCCATAAATCCTATAGTAAATTTCTACAAAGAAAAAAATGGAAAAAAAATCTTTTTTTTACCTAAAACATATATATTTCTTAAATGTGTTATATTTAACTTTTTCAAATGTTACATTTAAAAAACTCTGTACTATATGACTATTAGACCATATCGATCATTTTCACTTCACTTCAATTTTACATGTCAATTGAATCACTTCAAGTTGTAAAACAGGGAGTAATATTAAAAAGTTAAGCATTGTAAAAATGAAATTTAAATATCACAGCTGATTCTTTAAAAGAAAAAAGATAATATATTATGGAAGCACAGCCAAGTGTGCCAAAAATGGGGAGTTCATTAACCGACGAAATTCACAACTTTGGGTCCCAGTTTCTTCTTTGTTTTTTCATTGCTTTCCGACACCAAAGATGGAAATTTTTCATTGGCGGGTTCTTCTGCATCACCCATATGAGCATCCTCCATGGTGAAATCATCGTCAAGATCATCGCCACTGGTGAGCTTTGTCACCTTCCCCGTGGGTCTATCTTCAAATCTAGCTGCTGCATGAACAGATTTGACGAGCATTGCTCGGTTTAGATTGCATAATGGATGGACGAAACATTAACATTTGCCTATCTGTTAAAGATGCAAAACACTTGACGAATGTAATGTTCCGTTTCCAAAGAGAGTAAAGAACAAACAATCATGCGACTCTAGAACCATGCATTCTGTGATTTGTTACTTTACAAGGGCTAAAATGATGGAAGAAAGAAAATTATAACAAGAGATGTGAATTAACAATGACAGAAAATGTCCGCTATCAATTAGAAAATCTAAGCACCAGTAAAAAAAATTGGGAAATATAAGAATATATGATTCTTGGAAAATCCTCAAACATGTACCATTAACATTGACTCTTCATAGACAATATATGGTGCAGTAGAACATGGTTATGTCTTTACAGCAATGAGCATCAATTTGTTTGTTATATGGAGTATCAAATAGCCGATTAGATGTCACACAATTTTTAAAATTACATCGGGTATGTTTAATCAAAACGAGCATTCCTTTTCTTATGAATTTAATAAGAAGTCTGGGGTCATCATGAGTGTGCTTATAACAAAATCCCTGATTTGAGTGTCAAACTGGTATCAGATATTAATATACTGAGGTAATATGGCAAGACCGAACTTTCTACATGTACTTGCACATAATTTCTCCTTACCAGGCAAAAAAAACACTTACGCTGGTTTTTATTCTTATTTTGCAGAAGATTTTACATGGGATTCTAAACTTGGGATTTCTAGAAAGATGATAGTATAGAAATTAAAAATATCTTGTACAGTTTGCTAGTAGAATACAATAGATATTCTTCCACATAAATCAAAACAATTACAGCAAAATTCACCATAAAACCAAAATACTATCTGAATACTTACATATTTTTCCAAACCCAGTACTTCTGGTGCCTTTGTTAGGACAATCTCTCGCCAAATGTGTCACACCACTACAAATTTTACAACAACCGCCCTACAGAAAATTAAGCAAAAAATGTAAGCCTAAGACTTCCCTTTCCAGGTTATGTCAGACATCCAATTTAATGGAAGATACGAGAGAAAAGAAGGGTCAATTTGTACATTGGCAATCAGAATATGAAAGAAGAGTAATACACACACACACACACATATATGTATATATGTATGATATTGATTTCAAGTATAGATATATAAATAAATAAATGAAATATTGCAAAATATTACAAAGAAATCACAAAAGCTATGGTAAAAATGGTACCTTTGGATAAATACCATGAGTGTTTTTTGGGCAGTTCTTGCTCAAGTGTCCACGCTCAGAACAAATAAAGCAATTTGCAAATTTTGTTCCCCCTGCACTAGTCAAAGATTGCATTCATGAGAAATGCCATAGTGAATCACGATGCTCATAAAAAATAATATAACTAAATCTTAGCTTTGCTAAAAGTTATATTAATAATACGTACTCTGTAACATGAAAGACTATATGCCTTTCAACATGATTATGTGCCTGTTTGGGAATCCATATAATGAACTTATATGGGGTATAAGTTGATTTACACTTATTGCCGACTGTTTGGCACTTTTACTTGTGCAGATATTTACTACTTATATGGACATAAATAATAAGTAAAGCACTACGTACTTTTTGTCCAACTTATCACTCTCGGCTACAGACGTGACTTACTTTTCATTAAACTGAATTTTTTTTTCTAAATAACTGAATTAGTATCTTGTTTTCCCTTTTATAAATTTATATATTTTTAAAATTTTAAATTTATATGTGTTATGAAGTACGTGTTATTTTATATATATTATTTTTTTCTTAAATCACTCTTAAATTTAAAATATTTTTTAATTATCTTATTTGTTTGTTTAGTTTTTATTTGTTTGTTTAATTTTGAAGATAAAATTTATATTTTAAAATTTTCATTTAAAAATATAAGTTTATAATTCGTACGATATATAAATTTATTTTAAATATTTTATAATCTTTTTATTTATGATATATATTTTGAACTCGTATTATAAATATATTCCTAATACTTTTGACTTTTGTTACGAAAGTTTTTAATTTTTATATGTTATAATACTATCAATCATTTTATTATAAATAAAATTATTTTATAAATTTTATAAAAAAAATTTACTAACTTATAAGTAAAATTTACCAAACACTTTACTTAACTTATAAGTGATCATTTACTTGTCACTTATTGTCATTTATCCTATACAAGTAAAAAGTAACTTGTGATAAGATTTCCCCAAACGGGCCTTATATAAAGGTAATCACATACACAATCCTTTTATTTGCAAAAGATTACACAATTCTCTGCTATCGGTAATACTACTGACATGCTTCTACTACAATCAGCTAATTTAATTCCAAAGAAAGAATCCAAGTACTGTCAAGTGTCAAAAATAGTCCATCAAATTTATGAAATATATTCAAAACAATAATATTGCAATGAGAATTACAGTAGAGGACAAGTGTATGCAAGAATTATGTAATCTACTTTTATGTTTATATGTCCCAAATCATAAGACTCTTACTTCATTGCACCGCAACCAACTGTGAGACTTTCAAAAATAAAACTGACAGAGTAAACAGTGCAATAAAACAACTTCAAACTTCAAAGTACTAGCAATGAAGAATATACACGACACAGCAGGAGAAAACCTGCCCAAAATGTGACTGACCACAATGAAAATCTGGTCCCTTCACACTATAGGCGAGGCAAAATCTATTCATCTATGAGGTTCTCCAAAATCATTATAATCCGGCTGAGCAGTATAAAATTTCATTACTGTCATGTCTTAAATTGGTGCTATAAAATTTCACTATAGAATTTAAAATTTATTTACCAACCAAATAATATTTGGAAATTCTTTTTCCAACCAATTATATGTACTCAAATTTCTTAGCCAAAATTTTCTTACTTTTTCTAATATTGGACATATTAAAAATGGTATTATTAATAAGATATTTAATTTGAAACAATAATAAAATCATGTATCTGTAATATTAAACAACTATTTAAAAAATTGTCACCAAAAAATTATACAATTGTAAAAAGACGGTGAACGAACGTTAGTGACTATATCATGCGATTGGCTCATAGAGATATTCTGTGCACATACCCGATGATGATGCGAGTTATATTTGCAATTATAGTACTGCATAAAATCTACAGAATATACGACATTCTACTTTGATTTTTTTCTTTTAAAAAACATAGAGATTCAAAGTCTTCATTAAAAAACAGAGGGCAGAGTAAGCCATTTATGGGGATAGTCCCTGTCAAATTGATCAGTAGAGGACTCAAGGGGCAAGCGTGAAGCATAAACTGAATAACGTAGCTTAATAATGGAAAATTAAGTTTGTGGCAAATGGCAATTTTACATAAATCATGTTATGGCCTAAAATCAGACAATTACTATAAATGTTTCATGTTCTAAGCACATACGTCACGATATCATGTTAGTTTAATTTAGGCGAATTAGCTTGACTAAGCATACTGATAGTAAATATAATTATGCGATTGGTTATTTTGTTGATCTTATGTACTCTTTGTGAAAAATCTAGAAGAGAACACAAGCCATNAAAAATCATTATATAATTAATATTTAAGATAATTACTCCAGTCATAAATAGAATTTTCAGTGGTATATACTTGTAGTGCACATTGGAAATTTATAATTATTGGAATTATGCATGGGAGATTGGGGGTGTTGGATTATTTCATGAAAGAAGGAGATTTTTGTGACCAACCAGCCAACAACATTTATCGTCCTTGCAATCATAAGACTTGTCTATATGCTCAAAAAAAATGTTCAAATGAAATTCATAGCATTTGGCTTTCTCTAGACCCTGTACAAGCCTGCAATGATACATGTATTCTAACGGGTCTTGTTAAAATACAATATAAGATCATGGTAAGTCAGGCTCCTAACACCTTGAGGTTTTAGGAGAATTGGTAACTTAACATGGTATCAGAGCTCCAGTTGGCAGGGGTTACATGTTCGACTCTCTGCCACCCCCAATATTCTCATAATTAATTATGGACACGAAAGGCTTGTTATTGCCCCAAAGATGGGCGCCCGTGATCCACTCTCGACCCATAAATGGGTTTTCGAGTGAGGAGGAATGTTAAAATACAATATAAGATCCTGGTAAGTCAGGCTCCTAACACCTTGAGGTTTTAGGAGAACTGGTAACTTAACAGATCTGTCTTCCCAACTGGTACCCAAAAGCAAATGCTGAAACAATTTTTGTTGTTTTCATAATTTATTTCACTTGAAATAAAATTCCTTAACCTCCTCTCACAGAAATAAAAAATGTGATTCCACAATTGCTACCGGAAGGAGAATCCGTGAATGCACCTCTTTTTATTTAATATGAAGACAATAAAAACATTTAAACTGTCCAGATTCAACTTTCTCAAACTTTTGGTGTGTAAACAGTCCATCAACTATTCACTTATATATGAAATTCTGCTTTGCAAGTACAAACATAACCCATTTAAAAAACAGCAATATTAATTCGAAAGAAGATGGAGTTATCGAAAACCAAACCTTATTCTTTTCCCACTGAGCTTTCTGTGGGCAACTCTTAGCAATATGATCAACTTCTTTACAAATATAACAGCTCTCACCAGGCCTCATTCCAGGAACTCTAAGTGGGTGTTTTTTGTGACTTGGAGTTCTCTTATTTCCTTTATTTGGGTCACTTGAATCTGACTTTTTTTCCTTGAATTTGGTCTTGTTTTTCTTCTTTTTGTCTGGGTTTTTAGCTGGGGTTGGTTCTTGTTTTGGGAACTTATCTGGGTTTGCTTCTCTGAACTTTTTTCTAGCTAATCTTTGTCTTTGGCTCACCATTTTTCAAGATTTTTTGAGGTGATAGATACAGATTGATACAAGTGGATGTATGTAGTGTGAGCCAGGGTTTGCAGGTGCAAAAAGGGTTTAAGGGAGATTTCGGGTTTCTTGAAACGGGTCATGGGTTTCGATACAGTTGAAGTTTGACCCGGGTTTGTCGATAGATATATGGTTGAGGGGCCCCTGGACTGGGGGCCGAATGTGTTACTGTGTTAGGGTTGTGGGCCTACAGGGCATTAGATGATAAGTAAAACCGTTTCTTAGGCCCATGAATAACCAGAATGTTTTTGGTTTTATCAACTCTACAAATCTTTACTATTCGTCAATATCAAATAGAATGCGATAAAATTAATAATATAATTTATTAAACATAAAATATAAAAATAATATTTATATTGACAATACAATTTTTTTATCAATTAAGGTACCATATTTATATAATAAATAAATTTATAATTCATTAATATAAATATTATTTTTAAATTTGTTATTTTCATAGTATTTGATAAATTTTAGCTATATAATTTGGGTTATTAATAAATTCTCCGGTAAAGCAATAAAATTTGTACTTGAAAGAGATAAAATTTTACATGTACAATATTTGGTAAATAATATTTATCCCTCCTATGAGTATGTATTTTATAATGAAATCTAACACGTAATTTTAAAAATTTTATTTTGAAAATTCTAACATTAACCTCTTCTATTTGTAATATTTATTTTGAAAATCGTCATCATTAATCATATTTATTTTGAAAATGCTAACTTTTTGTAAGCAATATAGAGTATACAATGTTATTATGTCAATCTTTAAAGCTGGTAAAATCATCTATGGATTTACAAAATATCGTGTTTTTCAGAGTTTAATTAATTGTAAATATTTTTATATCTTAATTTGATGACAAGATGTCAGGATAATAACGAAGAACTGCAAACCGTACTAAACTACTAATTTATAAATGCATATATGGCCATATAGCATTAGATTTTACAAGCAGTAACAATATTTGTGCATATATACAATAAAAATATTCACCAATTTTAAAATTACTAAAAAGGGCCAAGTTGCAAAGCAATTAAGAAAAAAGAAGGAAAAAAAAAAAGCGCATTGAAATGTCCATACTTCAGATGTTTTTTTCTTATAAATGTAACACCTTGTGGCAACAGTTTACAGNAAATTACTAAAAAGGGCCAAGTTGCAAAGCAATTAAGAAAAAAGAAAAAAAAGCGCATTGAAATGTCCATACTTGTCGAGATGTTTTTTTCTTATAAATGTAACACCTTGTTGCAACATTTTACACTGTAGATTTCTGTTGACGTCGACGAATATTGTTAACTTCCAAATTTCAATCAATTGATTGTTCAAGCTTAGATGAATAGCACTTTATTCAACCCCCAAGGACCGCAACTTTTTAGAGTTGGATGTAATATTGATCCAGACATCCAGTCTAGGCTCCAAACTTGGGAACTTTAGCAGTAGAGATTTGAGAAAGGAAGTGCTCTGCAACAATCCTCCTTTGGATTTTCCCTGTGGCAGTCTTGGGAACAGAGTCCGTGATGAACACCTTCTTTGGCACCTTGAAAGCTGCTAGATTTTTCTTGCAGAACCTCAACACTTCTGCTTCATCAATGTTTGTTCCTTCTTGTGGAATGACGGCACAATTTATCTGAAATTAAATGAATGCATCATATCTTATTTGTTGACAAATCAAAATACCAGGAACTTATCTATGATACACATCCTTTCAAAGGCAGTTTTCTAAACAACTTTATGTGATGGAGATAAGATAAAAGTCAATAAAGACAGGAAAAACAATTAGATAAATAGACAGGTGGTCCTTTACCTCTTCGCCATATTTGTCGTCAGGTACTCCGAAACAGACTGCTTGAGCTATTTCAGGATGAGACAAGAGAACTGAATCCACTTCTATCGGAGATATCTTCTCACCTGAAATTCATATCAATAGCACATAAGTTAAGCTTACAAGTCACAATAAGCACCTCATAGTGCCATCAAAATTTAGTAAAGTTAACAATTCTCTCGTATTGATCTAAACAAAGCATCAAAAATTTAATGTATGTTTTTCTTTTCTACACACCAAAATATTAACTGTTTTAATTAGTGTTGAACATATTAAAGTGGTCAAATATCTATGTGACTCAATATTTAGCGCTCTTATATATTATAATTGGACGCTTAATTAGATATCTTAATAATCTAAACAGCGGTAAGAAGGGTAATGCTGATCCTTACAAGCCTAACAGTCATGAGTGTGTACACATCGACTTTGGGAGTTTTTAAGTTTTTGCAATCAATCATTTCCACAAACAAGAAGTTAACAGGGAATTCTTAGAATCTTGCATAAAAATTGTGCAGAAACTAAGGGGCTTCAATCAAGATGTATATTATTAACAAACGTAAAATTATGGACAAATACTTGAGAGTGATACCTCCACGATTGATAAGCTCCTTAATTCTTCCAACTAGATGCAAATACCCATTCGAATCCAAATAACCAATATCTCCTGTATGAAACCACCCGAATTGAAAGCCTGTTTTATTTGCTTCCGGATTATTTTTATAACCTTTTGTCACATTTGGACCCCTAATACAAACCTCTCCCTTGGCTCCAGCTTCTTGTTCAACCCCATTTTCATCCAATATAGCCAATTCTTGACCCACCGCTTTTCCAACTGACCCAGGAATATGTTGCCCNATACAAAACCAATTACCAACTAATGTTTCCTGAACAATATAATTAGGAATTCTATTATGCATAATAAACTTTATTTATAGTTACCACTTTTAAAACTGTGACTAAATACAAGAAAATCAACATGTTTTGTATATTGTGTATTTTTAGTTTTTCTCGTACATGAGCCTCCTGGAGCTTTAAAAAAAATGTACAATAAGTGGTTTTGCATCAAAAAAGCGAAACAGCTTGTTACTCAGACTACTTTTTATACATGTATAATCATTTATCTTAAGATAATAATATGACAGCATTATCAATAATCAGTGTTAGGGCCTTGAGGAACTTTGACACTAAGCTCTTGAGTTTTTTTGAGGAGAAAAGAGTGAAGTAAAAGAAACGCAATGAAATAAACTAAATTTCACTCGCAGTTAAAGTTGAATAACAGAGTGTGAAATTACCCTCATTTGCGAGCATCATTCACGTGCTCGCATGCTCAAAGACAATAACTAATCGATTATTTTTTCTAATCTTCTCCCGTCTCTCAAATTTTTTTGTGGTATCAAATGTGTTAAAATACTAGTATTAGTTACTCAATATCCTACACAAATACCATAGTAACCGACCAATGCTTTCTTCGGGTGCCAATAATTGGAATACCTTTAGAGAGTGCCAAAACTGATATTGAAGATGTAAAATTAATATTATGGCAACGTGGCAAAGTTGGCACGTCGATGGAAAGTTTCAAAGTTAATTAATGACTCCAAAAATGACTAAATGAGTCCTAGTTATCCTCTTGGTGCTCCAGAATTGAGGTTTCAAAGTGAAAAAACGTTATAAACATAGTATAATTCAATTAAGAGCCTATTTGGGGTAGCTTTAAGCTTCCCCGATCTCCTTTAAGTTATTATCTCACATGTTTGTCTCCACTTAAATTTTTCAGCTTAAAACTAGTTTTGGTTCAAAAAATTTGAGCAACTCTGAGGCATTTCTTTTCAACTTAATTTTTTCCCACATCAAACACTAACACATTTGGGGCATTCTTTAACTAATTTTTTATTTTTGTATATATTTGTATTTTATACTTGTAGTTTATATTTAAATAATATAATTTTATTTTTTTAATCAAAATTTGTTTAAAAAATAACTTTATGTAAAATTAAGCAAACATATAAATCTAACTTAAAGTAAAAATATCATTTTTAAGTTAAAGCGAATAAGTTATATTTTAAGAATTTAAGTTATAAGTAACTTTTTTTTAAGTTAACACAAACGGGGTAAGACATTGGGCCCGTTTGTTTCCCCATTTATTATGAAAATAAGGGTTTATTTTCAAAAAAAATAGGTATGTACGTACTTTAACTTAAAATAAGTAACTTATTTTTTATTTTGAAAATAATATTTGGTTTTAAAATTCTAAAATAAATATTTATCTTTAAAAATAATATGAAAATATGTTTAAAAAAATGAAATAAGTAACTTATTTTAAGTTTTAGGAATCCCAAACGGCCACATTATTATCCTAACAAATGTCTTGGAACTTGGAAGAGCTTTCCAAAAGCAAATCTCATACTAAAATTAAAATAGTTATTGACATTGCTATATTTTGGCACCAAAAATTAACATTTAACAGAACTGCTACAATGCTAATACTAAAATGATTATAGCCATTATGGCATTATCTATTATCTTGAATACGGCAAATGGTCCACCAAACAGGTGTGCATTTATAGCATATATACCGCGCCTAATTGACGCACTAAGGCAAAATATACTAGAACCTAACCCTAAGCCCAATAAACAGAGCCGGCCCTGAGACCAAGCGACTTATGCTCTTGAATGGGGACACCAAAAAAACAAAAAAAATTAGGGGCACATTTTTTTTAATAAAATAGTGGAAAAAATAAAAAATATATGTAGAGGACAAAAAAAATAGGGGCACAATATTTTTATAAAAGAACACCAAATTTTTTTAAAATATAAGAACCAAATTATAATAATAATAATTAGGGCCAAAATAATTTCTTTTTTATTTTTGTTTATGTAAAGAAACACAATAAAATTAAAGATATGTGAATATTAGATATCAATCTCCATATTTTGTAAAAACTAATGCTTCCTCTTCTTATTATCATTGGCTTCCAAATCCCTAATTACAATGACATTTACTTAGGATGAAAAAACATCGATCTGGAGCCGAAGAAAGAAAAATCAATCAAAAAAAGGTTGATTTTTTAAAAAATTATACAAAAGGCGGAGGACTTCTGAGGTTTATGAAATCAACAACTTCCACCGATAATGAAGAGGTTAATGTTAGTGGTGGGAGTCAAAATATTAACATTGGAGAAGCCAAAAAAGATGAAAATATGGTTAATACTGAGAGCCCAATTGTTGATGAAGAGGAATTATTGTCTGACAACGAAAAAGAGGATAATGGTCTCCATGAGAACAAAACTCAGGAAGATGATTACATAGATATCTATGATCCTGGAAATTGGGATAAAATCGATAACAAATTCAGAGACTTCAATGTTGAGAAAGGTCCAGTAAGAGTTAGGTAATTGATGATGATTCTTTTCCACGTGATGCTAATAGACGACATTTTAAACGCTCATATTACACTCGAAAATTGGGTAATGGGAAAAAACAAGATAGAAAATGGCTTATTTATTCGAAAGTTGCGAATAAAGTTTTTTGCTTTTGTTGCAAGTTGTTTAATCTCAAGGTGAATGCCATAAAGCATTGTAGCAATCTTACTACTGTGGGATTGGACAATTGGGCAAATCTTTCAAGGGGTCTTAAAGAACTCGAAACTAGTAGAGATGCGTTGCATAAGTTAGCAAATACAAGAGATGATCCCAAGACGCGAAGTGATGTTGAGGCATTGTTGGGAAAGAAGGGAATTCTAAGTTTTGAATTTTTATTTGGTATGATTGTTTGGCATGATATATTAATCTCTATAAATACTGTTAGTAAACTATTGCAGACAGAGAATATGGACATTGATATAGCAATTGGTCAATTACAAGGGCTGATGTCTTATTTTCAAAAGGCAAGGGGGGATGGATTCAAAAAGGCTATGGAAGAAGTTAAAAGAATTGCATCTGAATTAGGGATTGAACATAATCCTAGTGCTTCACGTTTTAAAAATAAAGAAAAAGACAACACGATGAAAATCTCAGAGTTAACTATTTTATGCACTTACTTGATCATGTTGATTCATCACTTCGTTTTAGATTCGACCAATTTCAATTATATGAGAAAACCTTTGGTTTTTTATTTAGTGTGAAAAAGTTGAAGTCTGCAACTGATGAAAGTTTAAGAGCTTCGTGCATTAATCTTGAAAATTTTCTGAAGCATGTTGATGTCTCTGATATTGACGCAGAAATCTTGTTTCTTGAGTTAAGAATTCTGAGAGAGTGTTTACCAATTGAAGTTAACAAACCTATTGAGATGCTAAATTATTTGAAAGTGATGGGAGAATGTTATCCGAATGTCACTATTGCTTATAAGATTCTGTTAACTATACCAGTTACAGTGGCTTCCGCGGAAACAAGTTTTTCGAAATTAAAGTTGATCAAGTCTTATCTTCGTTCGAGTATATCACAAGAGAAATTGAATGGACTGTCCATGATATCCATTGAGAAAGATATGCTTTCAAATCTTGATTATGAAAGACTTATGAATGATTTTACTAGCAAAATCGCTAGAATGATAATTTTTTAAAAATAATCTTGTTTATAAGGGGAAAAAATTTTAGTGACTTGGGCACAAAATTTTAATTCCCTTGGGACTTTGAATTTGTCAGGGCGGCACTGCCAATAAGGATGTGCGCCATGTATTCACAAAGTAAACACCCACCACCTTACCCAGCCAAATTTCAGCATTAAGCCCTCTCGACTAAATCCCAAAATCAAGTTAACATAAGCAATAATTCAGAAAAAAAAAAGAAGCTAAAATACAAATTGCAATAAAAAAAAATAACCTCGACAGTGTTGGGAAAAGTGAGAGCGACAACATCGCCAGGCTTGACCCCGGCGGCAACAAGACGAGAAGCAGCTTGGTGAATCAGTTCATCTAAACGAGCATGTGTGAGATCAAATTCGCCGGAAACTGATATCGCCCGGCGATCAGGAAATTTCACGGCGGCTTGCTTTAACAAGCCAGTGAGCGTTAAATCTTCCATATCCGAGAGAGAGAGAGAGAGAGCAGTGAAGTTGTTATAAATTTGTGGGGTATGAATCGATGAAAATCCACGTAAAATGTAGTGGTAGTAGTATTATTATGTAAATATATGAGGAGGAAACGTTGCGTGGTTTATATAGGAAGGAGGATAATAAAATGAATGCGGGAGCCAGTTGGGACTTGGGAGAGGTATAAGCTGGAAAGGCGAGACTCGGGGAAGGCTTGTATTTCTACACGTGTTGATTGGTGAGTGAGTGCCTTGGGATACGTGCCGTGTCGACCTCGCTCCATATTGGAAATATATGTCGAATCATCACAAGATTAGGCACTTTCTGTTTTGCTTCCTGGTCGACAAATTGCCGACTTGTATATTATACTAATTATTTTATAAATATATTTTAATCCATACTCATAATTCATCTGTTACTAAATAAAATGCTGCTAATTACGATATCTTTTCAAACACAATTAATTGCCATGATAATTAAATGATTTGACAAGGATAAAAATATTCAGCTCGAATATATTACGAATCAATTTAATCAAAGTATCAAATGTTTTTATATATTGGCTAATGAAAAAAATGTTTACATTATTTTGTTGCCTAAAATATATAATTGCTAATGAATAATGCTAAAGACCCCAAATATTGTTCTAATTTTTTTTCTAAATTACGTGGCATGACACGTGGCCTATTTTAATTCGTGGATACATATTTATATACGCGGGATCTCGTATTATTATAAAAAGATTATCAATTATACACATAACAACTCAGTATTTTGGACAATTTTAGGATCTCTAGCATTTTTCATTGTTAATTAGTACACTATAGGAAAAATAAGACTCAAATATACATCTCCTATTAGAATTTGTAAACTTATTTGCTGTTTTTTGTACATGCAGGTTAGACCCGGTAATTTTGGACACGACACAAAAATTTAGTATTTGTGTTTGCATTTTCAGTACACGAACACGAATGTACACGACCGAGATTTAGTATCGTTTTTGTGTATACCCTTCGAATACACGATACGACACGAAGTACAAGATATAAATAAATTTATAATTAAATTTTAATATTTATAATGAATATATGTATATTTATTGTTAAAATAATACATGATTTTATAATATTGTATGTAAATATGATTTAAATATATATATATATATATATATATTATAAAATCTTTATCTTAAAATCTTTTATTTTTATTTATTTATATTTATATTCAATTTTACACGAAACACGACACGAGGATGACACGAAAACAAGATACACGAAGACGAAACTACACGGATTCTAAATGGGTCAGTTTTGTGTTTAACATTTAAGCACACGAAACACAAAAGTACACGATACGAAATTACACGAGTTCTAATGCAAGTGTAACTGCTTATACAATATATTTTTTAAAGTTGTCTATAAAATAAATTCTCTCATGACCTGATGTTTATACAACGAATCACATTTTCTTAGAAATTTGATACAACAGATCTATGTACATACAATTTATCCCAAAAAAAAATCTCCAAATTACGTGCAATGACATATGAGTTGCCTTAATTCGTAAACATACGTGTATGCACATGAAATCTCATATTATTACACGAAACTTACCAATTACTAGGGGAGCAAAAAACCAAAATAAAATTGAAACCGAACCGAAATCGGTAAAAACTGATCCGAATAAAACCAAAAAATTTATAACCGAACCGATTGATCGGTTCGGTTATAGATTAAAACCGAACCGAACTGATTATTAAAACAAATAATTTATGTATAATTTATGTCTATAAACTTACTTAAGAAGCTAATAGATAGTACTCTGTTTTTTTTTACAATTTGTTCAATTTACAAATAAAAATTTCCCTTCTTATTTGACAACATGACTATTGTTACAATTATTCAGGTAGATGAACTGCAACAGCAGCCACTGGCCACTAACATTGCCATAATTCCTTCGGCTAGTTCCGGAGCATCATGATGGCCTTCAAAAATGATGCTTCACAATCAAGCTGGCAGTTATTTTAATGGATACCTAATTCCCAAACTACATAACTTGATTGATTTTTAAAATGACTGATCATAAAGAGTAATATGAAACGGAGTATTACTCAAGTTTAATATAAAACTAACTAATAAAAAGTAAGTTATAATTTTTTTCCAAAAATCGAGAATGTTACTATTTATAAATTTAAAATCTTATAATATTTTTATAAATTTTTCGTTTGGTTTTAAAACCCGAAACCGAATAATTAAAAATCGAACCGAGCTTTTTAAAACCAAAACCGACAGTTCGGTTACGGTTTTCAATTTTTAAAACCAAAGACATGTGGTTTCAGCCCGAACCGAACCATGCTCTGATTACACATATGAAAATTTAGTATTAAGGATAATTCATAGACACAAATATTAAAATTTATTCACCGCAAGTAGTTCAACGATTTAAATTTAAACAATAAAACACCTGTGGTGCCAGTGTGCCACTTGTTTTTCGCTTTCTGATAACCACCAGGTGTACCATTCTTTTTTGAAAAAATTGTTCTGAGCACTGCACAGGTATAACTGTACAAGGTATTAACTAATAAAAGAGGCGGAAGGCATTTTCTACTTTGCTTCTAAATGGGTCCAAAAAGGCAGGCGTCCAAGTGTTGGACTTGGGGTTTGATTGGATTGAAGAAGCAGCGGCCCCATTTGTTGCTGTGCCCTGCAGTGGATGATCATTTGTCATTTGCAAACATTCGGATGAATGTTTCCGCAACCTTCAGTAAAATCTAAGAGAACTTTACTTGTCCAAAAGATAAAGGTCTCATTTGAATTAGATTATTTTTAGAAATAAATATTTATTTTTTAAAAAAAATATGTAAACGTATATTTTTTTTATAGAAACAAATACTTATTTTAAAAAATAAAGGAAACAAACACTCTCAAATTCTAAGAGAACTTTAAGAATGAAAAAAAACAATTCTTGATTGATCGAATCAATTTTTCAAAATAGAATTAATTATAAAGTGTTATTAATCGAGATCTGATAAAATCTTTTAAGACAATANTACCCTCCTTAAAAAGAATTTGGTCCCCAAATTCTCAGAAATCCTATCTTCCAAAAAGACCCTAACACGTCTATCCAAAAAGTCACTTATAATCACCCAAACTATCCACAGGTCAAGGCCAAAGCCAGTCTACAGGAAAATAACCTAGAGCTTTGATACCAACTGTAACAGCCCGCCCTTTTCGGGCCGTTAATCTTACAAAATCTAAAATAATATAAATTATTAATCCAAAAATTCTATTACAAAACTAACTATTACAAAAGTGCAGCTAACAGTGACGAATCAACAATCAATCTACTCTAAATCTAAGATCCTCGAAGTCCAATGCACTCCATCTTTCTCTTACACCGAACCTGAAAATTGTAAGTAATGAGCTACACAGCCCAGCAAGAAAACAATTCGAACTAACTAGTGGATCAAGTAAGTTTATGAATTTTCATAATTTTCAGAGTTCAAAAATCATAATTTCGTAATTCAAATTTCAGTACGTATAAATTAATTCCACAGTTCGCTAAGGTCACAAATACCCGGTGACACGGTATCATAGGTTCATAGTTGTCAATAATGCGCCCCTTACTAAGGTATCATAAAGTGTGCCCTCGAATGTATCATAAAAAGCACGCCCTAGTAAGGTATCATAGGCTAGTTCCGGAACTATACGCAATTACTAACGGGTTCAAAAGACAGAGCTAGCTGGGAATTTCTTATATCTAAAATAACATTCTTGATCCAAATTTCATAACAAAATATTATAAATATAAAGCATTTAAAATAATCCAGAAAGTACGAAAAGTAAACTTACCTCAACCTCGCAAACCAAGAATTAACAACATCCTAGAACATATATTCAATCCTTAGCACTCAATAGAAAATATCACATTTCAAACGTCTCAAACGTCGAAGTTTTTCGTAACTCTAATTCTGCCCAGATCTGTATTTCACCCCTTTGACCCTCTAAACGATGTTTTCTGGAAAAACTTAAAACACGAAAGTCGTAAAGAACGAAAAGACCTTTCCGAAAAGTCCAAAATCACTGAATTCCGACTTATAATGAATTTATTACGAATTTTACAAGATAGCTGAGTTGTGTATGGGAAATCCTACGAATTTTAATAACAAAGACGAACAAAAAGAGTCAAGATTTGTGTCGAGAAAGATTTATAACTGTTTAGTCAAGGTGACTCGAATAGAATATCAAAGAATAAGGAGATCTCAATCTATATATAGAGTTTTAAACCCTATAACAAAACCTATTACGATTCAAATTCGACCTATATTCGAAAACTCGTTATTCTAATCCAATTCTAATTCCTGATCTCTATCCAATTTTAATCATTTTTCTATTATTATTAATCTATTTTATTATTCTAAAAATATATGGGATATTACAATAATTAAATTGAGTTTTGTTTTATCAAGCATGAGTTAATAATAATAATAATTCAATAAATTTACTAAACAATATATTTTGTTTGATAACAATTCTTTTTGTTATTGGATAATTTAAAGATTTAACAGTTATATATAAAATCCCTAAATTGAAAAAAAGTTATCAGCGCATGTGTATTTTGGTCAAACCATATTTTTCTTCTCATATTTCCTGGGAGTGGGAGTTTAATTGTATATATATATATATATAATATTGATTGGGGACTACAGTTTCCAAATAATAAATTTTCAAAAAAGCGACTAGAATTCTAGAAGATATAGCTTTCTAAATGATGAACACATTTTTGATTCACTGTGGGCTAAAAACCGGCAGGTCCTTGTAACGCGGAACCCTTTTTCTTTTTTAAAAATTATGTAACGCGGAACCCTTAACATGTGATGCAGGTATAATAATAAAATAAAATAAAGAAAAACCACCAGCAGATCCAAGTTTATAATACTGGTTGGTTTGTGATTTCTTATAAGTTATTTATAAATTAAAAAATGTACTCCCTCTGTCCCATTTAATTGTATACGTTTTTTTTTCACTGTCCGACACGTATTTTAAGATAACTATAAAGTATAGTTCCACAACTTATTTTTAAAATTTTCTTTTTTTGTATAAAAATTTAACAATCCTATTTTTATACAAAAAAAGAAAATTTTAAAAATAAGTTATGAATCTATCTTTAAAATGCACCTTAAAATGTGTGTCACGTCCCCGTCCCCCGATGTATACTACTCAACGGGACAGAGGGAGTATATATTTTTCAACAGTTACTCATAAAGGGAAACAAACTGGGCATAACTTGCTAACAACGGGCATAGAATAGCCAAAAGATCAAATTTTTACATAGCAGATCTGAGAGAGAACAATTTTATCGAACTTAGGGGCGGCTTTCTTTGAATCACAACATACATTACAGATAATTAATTGGTGCTGGTTCAGTGATTTACGCCATGGGCAACCCAGATCATTATTATAACAGTGGATGCTCAGAGGAGCCGCTAGATGACGACATAGGCGGGATGATTAATTGCTATAGCTCATATCCAAAGTTGTGCTTCCCTTGGCGACGACGTACATCTTCGTTTTTGGTGCCAAAGTCGGAACACCTCTCTTTGGTCTTTCGGAGAGTTCTATGACAAGAAGAATGCCACCTGGCAACAATACCTATCCCTGGAATTGATCATCAAATGCACATTGCGCGTCCCATTATTTCTGAGTCACACCTAAGAATAATAGGATTCTTATTTATTTGGGGTTACTCACTTCCCTATATGCCTACTATATCCTACGTGTTGGGCTTGAGGCGGTCTGGCGTGATACCGGTTGGGGTGTCCAGAAATTACACTATATCCTGACGACAACCATCAATGGGTTTGCCTTGACGATCACATGTTGTCCTGGTTTGGCCAACCCGCATCCTCCCGGCCCGTGGATGACATTCTCTATTTTATTATTTCCCACACTGATTACAGTAATTGCATCACTGCCTATGATATTCTCACCAAGGAGTTCCTCGAGGTTTCGTGGTCCTCCTGCTCCCCATCTGTCCCCGACATACTTGACCAAATATCTTTCGCATCTCACATGATTTATTTGGGTGGTAATTAATATCCGGTGCTTCACCAATACTGACTTGGGTCACCGCATTAACAGTCACTTTACAAATGTCATTTGGGAATACTACAGGTTCCAAGTTCACCTTTCTCTCAGCAAAAGGTGCTTCTCACTCCCCTCTCTGTCCACCGCCTCCCTGTCCTTGTTGAAGGCTGCGAGTCACAACTTAATGTCATCGCCCTTTAGGTCAGGTTACTGTATTTCATTTGCTTTGCTTTAGTCGTTGATCAGTTAAAGAATTTGTAACATGACTTGTTGAGAGCAGAAAATGATGCACAATCTATATGAAGAATCATGCAATCTCATATAAGCGCATGCAAATGGAAATTGTGCAATTTTTCTACCTACTGGTCTATTTAGTAATACTTGCAATCTGTTTCCCTTACTTGGATTCCATCTTCATTGCCTTGTGACGGGCTAGTGTCCTCCGAAAATACATATATACACGTACATCAAATAATTTACATCTACATTATAATAAAATTATAATGTTAGATGTGTTAATTATAAGCTATAATAATTATTTTATTTATTTTAACCTTTGAGATAGTTTCAACTTATGAAATTGATTGTAGCNACCTTTGAGATAGTTTGAACTTATGAAATTGATTGTAGCAGACAGTGGGCCTGGGCCAATTATATAAGTAATGAAATTGTAGTGTGGATTATTTATCTTATTATCTTATTTAGTTGTGAGAGCTACAATGATCTCAGTCCGTGAATTTCATTACTGAGCTTATTTAGTATGTAATATCGATGTACCTACAACTAATTATTAACGTGGAAGAACATATAGCTATGGTTCGACCTCCCTCTAGTCTTCTATATGATCTGAATCAGACGGTGTGTTTAAAAGAAAAGGTTGTTCCAAGCATCTCGTTCCTTTCATGATCGATACTTTTTGTTATTACTAGGCAATCATAGTTCTCACTCTAGTACAGGATGTAAGCCAGGAGTGTATCGAGGGATGGGAATTCTGAGTGATTAAATGACAATCGCGAATGTGCTAAACCACATTATATGTACGTGTGCATAGCTTTATTCATTAATTTCAGTCTCTATTTATGTTTAGTTGTTAACTGTGGAGAGAGTCATTTGTGCCACATTTGGACCCCTGAAACATAAACTTGTTGTACATTGTTAAGTTAGCAGAATGAAATCACGGATACTGGGTTATAATAAAATTTCATGTGACGAGCTCGTATCCTAGAATCTAGATTAGTTAAACACGAGACGCCCCCTGAAAATAATGTATGATGACTAAGCTTTAGTTATAACTCTAGGTGTTTAAGAGAAAACAGTCTCGTTCTTCATTAAAGATAGGTATGAATTAT
>QRFB01007039.1:12451-26509 GCA_008931105.1 Oenanthe javanica | reverse complement strand
GGGGGGGGGGGGGGGGGAGGATGAAGATAAAGAAACTAGAAAGAACATGGAAAACAAGGAGGAACTCACAGATTACTGGCTGCTCTTTTTTGACGATGCTTCAAAAATGAAGACTAGCGGTGCTAGCTTGGTCTTGCAAAGCCCTGATGGATTTGTTGTTGAGTATGCAATCAGGTTAGATTTCCCCACTACAAACAATAAAGCAGAGTATGAGGCTCTGATAGCTGGACTAGGTCTGGTCAGAACCCCGAGGGTGAACAAGTTGAGGATATGTGGTGATTCAAGGCTAGTAATCTCTCAAGTAAATGGGGAGTTTGAGGCCCGAGAAGAGACTATGTTAAAATATTTGAGGATTGTTAAAGCTCAAGCAACGCAATTCGAGGAATGCCACTTTGAGTATATTCTGAGGGAGGAGAATGTGAAGGCTGATGCCTTATCTAAATTTGCATCATCAGAAAATGATAGTTGTTCTAGCAGTGTATATTTCCAAGTCTTGAAGACCCCAAGTATTAACGCCAAACTGATAGCCCCAATTGGGCTGGGGCCCTGTTGAATGGATCCTATCATGCCCTATTTGGAGACGGGAAAGACACCAGCTGATCCCGTAGAGGAACGCAAACTATTTGTAAGGGCCTTGAAGTATGCCCTCATGTACGTAATACCCTACTTAAAGTGTTTGAGACCCCATGAGGCTGAAACTGCCATAAGGGAAGTTCATAAAGGTGTATGTGGCCAACTCCTTGAAAACAGGTCTCTTGCTCATAAAGTTATAAGACTGGGATTCTATTGGCCTGAGATGCTTAGAGATGCTAAAGCTTATGTTAAGAAGTGTGATCGCTGTCAGAAGTTTGCACCCCTCGTTAGGCAGCCCCCTGAGATGATGACATCCATTAACTCTCCACTCCCCTTTGCCATGTGGGGAATGAATATCTTAGGCCCCTTTCCTATGGCCAGTACGCAGAGGAAATTTCTCATAGTCGCCATCGATTACTTCACTAAATGGATAGAAGCTAAGCCCTGGCCAAGATTGATACCAAGAATGTGACTCAATTCTTCTGGGAGAATATTATATGCAGATAGTGGTTACCCCGAATCCTGGTGACAGACAATGGGACTCAATTTAACAACATGGACTTCATAGAGTACTATGAGAACTATGACATCGAACTACGCTTCACCTCAATTGCTCATCCACAGTCAAATGGACAAGCCGAGGTAGCTAACAGAATCATCTTGGATGGACTCAAAAAGAGGATTGAACGCTCCCAAGGGACTTGGGTTGATGAACTGCTTCCAATCTTATGGGCATACAGAACTACTTGTAGGATTTCAACTGGTGCTACACCGTTCCAACTAGCCTACAGGGCTGAGGCAGTGGTGCCCGTTGAGATTACTCAAACGTCTCCAAGAGTTCAAGAATTCTAGATTGACGCCAACGAAGAAGGCATGAATTTGGCTTTAGACCTGATAGATGAGCTACGCGACAAGGCTAACGCCCGAATAGTGGCAAACCAGAAGAAAGCTTCATTCTATTATAACCTTAGAGTAAAGGAAAGGTTCTTCCGCATAGGAGACTTGGTCCTGCGAAAAATCGAGGCATCTGGAGCTGGTTCCAAGGGAAAGTTAGCTCCAAACTGGAAAGGGCTGTATCAAATGAAAGAAATCACCGGGCATGGCGCGTACAAGCTTCAAACCCTTGAAGGAGTTGCAATCCTAAGAAGATGGAATGCTGCCAACTTGAGAATTTATTATGTTTAAGTTTTTGATTTCGATTTTCATAAACGTTTAAGTATCAGTTTATTATCCTCGAAGGCATAACATATTCAAATACTAAGTTACGATTGAGAACTTGATAAGGTTTAAGAGATGTTTTCTATTATCGATATATAGCATTCATCGTTTTCACCAAGTCCATTTACAAGCCTCGAAAGTGTTTGTTATTTATGTTCAAGTTAAACACGAAAAACAAGCAAAACAAAGGCAAAAAGTAAAAAGACAGGAAAGTGAAAAACATGGCTACATAAATGAAAAGACCGAGGGCCAAATGTTTCTACAAGCCCCGGGAGCAACATAAGTACAAAAAAAACCTATCTACTTCGGCTCCTCCTCCTCCTCTTCTTCCTCCCCTCCTGACGATTCCTCACCGTTTGATGAAGATGAACCCTCTTCGCCTTCACTTGACTCTTCCTCTCCGGAAGAACTTTCCTTTGTCGGCTTCTGGGGAGTCGTCTCAGGAATGCCTTACTGGGGGGATGGAGTGAGGCTAGGCTCGCGACCCCTTTTCTGCCTCACATCTGGATTGCTATCCCTCTCGGTTTCTTCCTCCTCAGCAGCAATCAACAGTTTTAGAGCTTCGGCTGATTGAGGACTCTTGAAGTCCACCTTTGGGTCGAACAAACCCGGATGTTTCTTCAACACTGCCTTCAATGCCTTGTTCCACCTAATTGTATAGTTGGCCAGAAAGAGGATATCGTCGTGTTGCAAAATTAAATCTTGATATTCCCTCGAGGCCAAATATTTGTCAATAATCGCATTCTTGTCGGCCCGGAGTTCTACAATCTCAGTTTGGGCCTGCTTCAGGAGCCCCTCTTTCTCCGCCAGCTTCTCCTCCAAATGCTTTATTTTGGCATTCGCCACCGAGAACTCCTTCTTATGCTTCCCTGCTTGAGCCTTCCATGACTCGATTTGATGCAGAGATGCCTGAAAGTAGGCATTGGCCTGAAAAACAAACAAGTTAGGGTCAGTAAAAAGAAGCCTAAAAAGTGTTTGTTGGAGAAATGAAATAGGAATAAGGCAAATAAAGAAACATACTGATGGCAGTGCCTGTGCACCTAGGGCCTTGGTGCTCTCCTCATTGCGCCCCAAAACGATGTCCTTGTAATCACAAGGAGTGGGGGAGTGTAGGGACCAATCCCTTGTGTGATCCGTGCAGCCAACCACGGTATCCGATTTCCTAAATCCCCAGCCTGGCTTATATGCTAGGGATTTTGGTGCCTTAACAGTCTCGCTGCCTTCAGCCTCAGTTGGCCCAGAGCGAGGCTACAAAAAAGCTGACAGCTCTTTCCTCTGTCAGTTTCATCGGCCAGTTTCTTCAACAGGTGGAATAGTCCACTTGTTGATTTGCGCAGCAGCTGAAAAAATGAACAAAACATAAGTACGTTAATAAAATACCAACACGCGTAGAGTAAAAAGGTAAGTCTAAATAAAAGTGGTATACCATTACTTGAGGCCCTCGAGAGGCCCACGGCTTTTAGTCTACGCCCATCAAGAAGATTCCAAGAAACTTCCTTGGTATCCCCTTGAGTAAGCACAACATAAGCATTTTGATCCTCCAAAGAAAGCATGATGGACTCGGCACTCCCGTCTGCAACCTTGCCAAATGTGGGCCTAAAGAGAGTCCCCCAATCTCCCCCTTCCTAAGAAATTTGTACAAAATTTTATTGCAATGAAGGTTGTTGTCGGGGATAGAAGAGTTATCAAAGATATGGGGTTTATTTGGCCTATGGGCAATGTGAACCCAGCCCAAGGAAAGGATTGAAGAGTTTTTAAATTGAAAAATTTTACGAAAGAAAGGGACAGTCATTTTTATTTTTATTTTCTAAGCAAAGGACCATAAAACAATGGATGATCCTCCATCTATTGGGAACGATTTGAGAAGGATGAATTTGAACATCTGCTAAAAGTGTGGGGATGAATTCATGCAGAGGAAACCTAAGCCCCGCTAAGAGGACATCTATGTAAACAAATAATTTCGAAGGGTTCCAATGGAAGGTCCTGTCACCAGGCTCTACCAATGAAATGGTGAAACGAGGAGGAAAATTAAAGAGACGGTTGTATTCCTCTACTAAATCAGAATCAAAAAATTTATTACTATGACTATATGAATCGAGGTGAGATAAGCTGGGGTACTCGTCCCCCCTTTGGTTTATCATATCTAACAAAGACATGTAAGAAGAAAAAATGGGGATTCGGCGGAGGGGTTTACCTCTCTTAGCAGACCCCGCGTTCATAGCTGCCAATCGAGAATTCTTCTTATCAGCCATTTGATTTTCAAGCTACTGAGAGCTCGAGGGTGTAGAGAAATTTGAGAATTGAGAAATGAGTAGTGAGGGAAATGAAGCTCCTCATTTCACTCATATACAACCCCCAGCCGGTCACCTACCAGTTCAAATTCCTCTTTTTACCGGCGTTTCTAGGTCACATGACCGTTGAAGGGCATGCCAATCGGCACATCAGGTAAAAGGCCTCACATGATAAAGCCCAAGAATGAAAGCCCAAAGGAAAAATAAATAAAATAAAAAGTTATGAATTTTTTTGGAACCTACAAGAAGATTCCAGAAGTTGGGCCTCAGAAGCCCATGACCAATGAGCAATGAAGGCCCAAAAACCAAAGGGGAAAGCTTCTAAGGTCTAGAATTCAATAATCCCAAGGCCTAAGAGGCCCAATAAAAGATAAAGGCTTGTAAAATAGGTGGAGGCTCATAATTCAAGGCCTTCTGAGGCCCATGATCCAAAAGCTGTGAAATCTCACTATTTAGATATGTCAATTGAACTCTATAATAGAAGAATTAGCAAAGGCCCATACTATATTGGGCCTAAAAGTCAAAAAACCTTTAAGGCTCTATGATCGAATGTTGATCGAATTCAATCCCAGTCAAAAATAAAAAGCTAGGAGGCCCAAAAACATTTTGACCTGAGAAGGGATTTAGGTGTTAATTCGACTTCAATCCTAGTAGAAATTACAAGGCCAGGAGGCCCCAAAATATTTCGACCTGGAAGATGAAATAAGGGTCAATTCGACATCAATTCTAGGTCGAACACAACAAAGGTTTCAGAACCCTAACAATTTCGACATGGAAGGGAAAATCAAGTATTGATCGATATCAAATCAAGTTGAGAATTCATATCTATAGGAAAATGAAAAGAATCGACTTGAGTGCCATTTTGAGGTATAATTCGACCTCAATCAAATTCGAAAACAAAGATATAGCCTGGAAGGCCCGTGTAACCTCTAAAGTCGAGTTAGACTTCAAATAAGATCAATAATCAACCTCTAGTTTTAATCGACTTGGACGTATTTTTGAAGTATAATTCAACCTCAATTAAGGTTGAAATTAAGCTATAGCCAAGAGGCCAATTGACTTCACTCCACAATCGAGTCAGGAGAAAAAATGATGGTTATATCGACCTCATTCCAGGTCGACAGTCGACCTCGATTATGCATCGACTTTAATGAAAAATGGGGCATAGACCGACTTCAATTCAAGTCGAAGTGGAAGCCCAGGCCTGGAGGCATGTTGCACGTTAAAGTCAATCGAGGTCGAATTCGACCTCAGTAATGCATATCGACCTCAAAGGTATTTTCAGGCTTAATTCGACCTCAATTGAGGTCAAATTCCAATTCAGCCTCATGAATTGACGTCAATTGTATGTTGAAATCAAAATCGACCTCAATCGAGGTCGAAATTGACCTCAGTCGCGAAATCGACCTCGAAGTTATTTTAAGACATAATTCGACTTCAATTGAGATCGAATTCGACATCAGTCATAAAATTGACCTCAAAGCACTTTTGCCCAAATAATCGACTTCAATCGAGGCGATTTCAACCTCAATCCCTATATTGACCGGGGATGCAATTTATATTTTACTCGACTTCGATCGAAGTCGAATTCGAGCTCAATTCCCAGAATCGATCTGGAATAGAATTTGAGGTCATTTTCGACCTCAATCCAGGTCGAAATGACCAGGATGACAAAAGCCCAAATCGACCTCGAATCCCATCGACTTGGAAGGGGAATTGAGGTCGAAATCGACCTCAATCCAGGTAGAATTGGTCAGAATCTCAAAAATTTTCCCATTTTCTTTAAGTTTGTTAAAAATAAATATCCTTGGGGGACCAATTCATATGATGTTGATTCTTTAAAAGAATTAATAAAAGGCCTAAGCCCAAAAAACGAAATAAGGTTGACTGAAATAAGTCAATAGCCCGGTAAGACACTTAAAACCCTTTGCGAAACTTTTACGAAAACTCACGAAGTTTTCCCAAAAGTTGGGGGGCAAATGATGTGAGTAAAAATAGCCTTGGGAAAATAATAAATATAGCATTTATTATTTCATTTATTAGACCTGGTATAGTTCAAAGGCTTAGGCCCTTAAAACGAACTAGGAAATTAAGTCCTAGGATCAACTGGATTTGTAATCCAAGAATCAATTGGATTTGTAAGTCCAGCCCACAAGCTCCGTTAAAGCCATAGGCCTAGTAAGCCTCTATTATTAATTAATAACGAAATTAATTATTAAAGGCCCGGTAAAGGCCCAGGATGCTTGTGGAAGGCCCTAATCCTAGAAGGATCTAGAAACCTAAACGTGGGAAGAATCCCACACGAACTCTCATTCCTAAGAGGTTTAGAGNTATCATTCCTAAGAGGTTTAGACATCCTTGTCACTAGGAGACTTGGCCACCAAGTCTCCTACTTCTAATCTGATTCTAAGGCCCTCGTGTGCCTATATAAAGGGTCTAACCCCTTTGAAAGTGTTTGACCTAAAACCAATCATGTATGATGAGTTAGGAAAAACTTTCTGCTACTCTTATTTAATTTCATTTAATAATAATAAAGTATTTATTTGTTATGTTACGGGCTTAATCTATTTGAAATGTATTAAATAAGATATTCCATAATTTTGAGCAAAGCTTCTAGAATTATAATGAGATTGTAATAATGAGATCTAGAAGATAATAGCTTTAGACTTAAACAGTTCCTGATCATAGGATAACTAATTGGAAATTGGTAAATCCGTAAAGATCAGTACATACTATGCTAGCTCTCTTAGGAGGATGTCTGTTCTCATAGACATTTGTGTGGTGACACTATATCTAGTATGTAGGTGCTTATTAAGGAATAAGTTCACTGAACATGACTCGATAAGTAGAACAACTAATGGAGTTTACTCACGTGTCGATAGTTGTTTATTAAGTAAATAGTTGTACAAGTATCCTTAGACTTGAGATCGTTAGAGTAATCTCGTACACAATGATTTATGCTTTGGTTTAGTCCTTAGTCTCTAGGACATTCATTAGGTCCATTCTGGGCATAGTGATTTGTGTATGGAGATAGTTAACGGATCAATAAAGGATCTGCCCCTTCCAGTAAAGGAAGTGAATATCCTATGTTATTCTTAGATATGCAAGTTCAGGAATCTCTGGCCAGAGTGAATGAAATTAGAAAGAGTTTCTAATTTGCATTAAAAGGAACTTTGCATTATGAATAAGAAATCATATGATTAAATTAGATAGGCTTGACACGAGTTCCATGCCTTGTATTTAATCGGGATATTGAAGGGTAGAAGGAATTAATTGTACGGTAACTAATTACTGACAGGTTCTAAGTATTCTAAGCAATGATTTCGTATTATCTGGATAGTCGCGATATGTTGAGAAGCATCACTCACGATGTAGAATAAATATAATTAATCAGATTAATTATATTTAATGAATTAATAGAATTCATATAAATAATAAATAAAATGTTTATTATTATTTATTTCTACTACCGGCTTAATATTGAACCTAAAGAGTCACACCATAAAAGAGATTAAATTATAGATGAAGGAATAATTAATAATAGCTAGTCATTATTTATTTATGAAATAAATAATTACTTAGCAAATTTTATAAATTAATTAAATGAGATTTAATTGATTATAAATTATTTAAGATAAGATCTTAATATTATTAATTAAATATTTAATTAAAGTAATTAAATATGAAGAGAGAATAATTTTCTAAAAGAGTTTAGAAAAAGGAATTAATGATTAAAATAGTTTTAATCATTAACTAATTAATTAATAAGATTAATTAATTAAAAATGGAATTAATAATAAGATATTTATAGAAAATATCTCAGCTGAGATATTTGTCTATAAATATAGGATTATAAACCCTAATAAGAAAACCCTAATATTTGTGAGAAATATTTTAAAAGGGAGGCAACCCTAATTTCCTCTCTAGTCTCCTCCTTCATCTTTTAGTTTGATTATTGGTGGATATCTTTATAGCACTCCACACTTGAGGGGTGATTGCAAGGATTGAAGAATAAGATCTTCTCTTGCTGTTGTCGGAAAGTAATCGAGGTATTCTTCAATTTATAAAATAGTTTTTATATCTATATGTATGTATACATAGGAATATATGCAAATAAATGTTATTCAATGCTTCTGCTGGTGCATAAATTCTTTCACCCTCAACATTAGAACTACATTTTTGGCTTGATTCTCACACCCATTGAGATACGTAGGCAGTTAACGAGGACCTGTGGAAGTCACGAAACGTTAGTGCAGCCATAGAAGCTCGAAGCTCTCTCACACCTTAATATTAACTACGCATTATGCATTAAATACACCTCGTTTTTAATCCGTAATAATTTATTATTAAGCATATCAACTGATCTTGGTCCATAGTCTTCATTTGATATTTGATCATCCATCGAATGATATATCTCTGATATTTGATTTATCAATCGATAAGTCTTCAGCATCCATTGATAGTCTTCTTTCTTAAATATCCTTCGAGTCTTCAGGACAACCATCGAGCTTTATTTATCTGTTGATCACCCATCACTTGTGTATTTTCCTGTCTTCAAATAATTATAATTTAACAGATTATTTGCACATCAGTTGATGAACAACGTCTGTTGACTCAAATATTCATCGACTCTAGAATACATTATCCATTGATTATTTAGACTATCAATGGATAATAGACTTAGACCGCATTGTTTCTAACATACTATATTATAAGTTGATATAAATGAACTTCAACTGATAATTGGCTATCTAGTCAATGGATATTTATAGAACACATATACATTGACCAGTTATAAATATAAAATACAAATTAATGACTCTAATGGTTAATGTTACCATCAAACTACATAATTCCTAGTAGAAAGAATACCATGTTAGTGCTATTAAAAAGTTATAAGTAGAGTCACAAGATAAACATTTTTCAAGTTTTGAGTTCTACTCCTAGATTCAAATTGTTTACGAGAAGGAATATTCATGTTAATTATTGCCATCAGTTTTTACCAAGATTTGAATTGCCCAAAACTCTAGTTGAGACGGATTACCAAATAATGGATCTTAATAGTAGAGCCTTTGATCTTAGTCACTTGATCTGATTCCACCACATCCGTAAAAGGAATAGCTAGTAAATCAATTACTAGGTTCATGTGATAAAGGTAAAACATTGATCTCGTGTTCTGATAAGATGCAGTTCACAACCTAGTGTTGGAATGAAATATTATGTTCTCATGCTTCAAATACATAGTATCTAGGTTTGAACTAAAGAAGGAAGAGGGATTTGGATTAAGTGTAATTAAAAGTAAAGAGGAAAAATCATAAGAAATAGAAAAGAGATTGAAATGGTGGGATTTGAGGGAGAGGATGAGGGTAAAACAAATGAATCCTCATTTATTGTTTTATATGTGTGGTAATAGATTATATTTATAGTGGTTATCTCGTAACTCGTATATATATAGGTCATTATTCTATAAAGAATACCCTTATATAAAGAACAAGAAAGAACATAATAGAATCTTGCATAAAAAAACATTTAGATTCAAAATTTAGCATCAATTATGCTTTTTATGAATAATGATAGATTCTAATATGAATTTAACAATAAATTTGGATTAAAAATAATACGATTATATGTAAATTTCATTGTTATAAAAATATATATAAGGTTCTATGCTGGATTTTATGTTAGATTCTGTAACATTTGATTTTTAAAATTTAGATGAGATTCGATGTTAGATAAGATATGTTAAACTTAATTATTATTAAATTTTATAATTCTAATCTTAACAATCGAATTTTTATAAAAAAATGAAGTGTTTTGATGGTGTTCTCTATATAAAGTGTTTTTTATGGAGTTCAACTCATATATATATATACACACACACACACACTATAGAAATTTACATAAACATTTATTTATATTCTAATTTTAACATCAGTTATGTTTTTTATGAATAAAAATAGATTATAACATGACATAAACAAAAAATTCATAACATAATTACATGTAAATTTCATTTTTACAAAATGTATATTAGATTCTATGTTAGATTCTATTTAAATTTTATTTTTAAAACTTTAGATATGAATCCATGTTAGATTCAATATATTAGGATTTATTGTAATTCAATTTTATGATTCTAATCTTAACAATCCATTTCTCAAAAAATAATGAAGTGTTCTTTATATAAAAGTGTTTTTTATGAAGTGTGTGTATATATATATAGATAGAATAAAGTTCCTAAAATTGACCTCAAGAAAATTACCTGAGATGCAAGTATTTTTTAGTATAACATAGTAATAACATTTTTATAATTGTATATAATTTTCTTAAGTTACAATAGCCCCCTCCTGTATTTATATGATAATTTTTTTTAATCTCGGAAAAATTATGTAAGATAATCTCCGGAACACTAATCTCAAGTGTGTGTGTGTATATATATTATTTTATTCGGTTTAATATATTGATTTGTATTCTAATTATAATTAAAAATGCACTAAAACGCCTTTGAGCCAAGTTTTGATTGGAGTTGGAAATTTTCTGACTTTTTAGCCAAAATTCAACGTAAACACTAACTAGGCTAGATTTTTGACAAATATTGAGTCTTTTCGGGTATAAAGATGGACTAGTCCGAGTTTTATTAAAATTCGATTAATTTTCAGGGAAATTATTTATATATATTGGCAAAAGTTTTATAAACAACCTTAAATGAAGTACTAATTAGAGAATATATATCACCTACATTATATTCTACTTATAATATATTGTAGAATCGAATGCAAAATATATATGTTCACCAATTAGTATTCTATTTAAAGTTCTTCGTGAAACAAAACTCATTATATATATATATATATATATATATATATATAAAAGGCATATAGAGAAAACTCTTTTTCTCAAGACACTATGAGACCCTTGCATGAACCATGTCACCGTTGATTTATTGAACAAAGATTGAATTTAAGATCAAATATAATAATGATTACTAGACTAGAATATGATTGCTATTAATACACTGACTTAATTAAATCAAACATTGGTTAGTTTTCTTTTTTAAACTGAACGTAACTTGATTACTACTCCTGTGTATGCTTAAATTATATAAAGATGTTATAATTTTTTTTGTATTACAATTTTTAAATAAAGTGAAATAATTATATTATATTATATTTAACACTACTTTAAAATATATAATAATTAATAGAATCTTAATTTCAAATTTATTGAATACTTTGTACTAAATAATTAATATAAGAGTACATTAAATGTTGTACAAAGTATTCCATAATTATTAAAAACTTATAAAAATATAATATAATCTTATTAAAATCAATTAAAATTTAAAATTAATATTTATTAGAATTCTAGTGCAATACTTAGTGGAAATTTATTAATTTTAGGAAACTTTTGATATTAGTATTTTATTAGTATTTAGCAAAACAATTAGTAGAATATGCAATAAAATATTCAATTAAATATTGAAATTTTTATTAAAATACATAATAGAATACTTTGTAAAATCTTAATATACTTTGTGGACTCTTCAAAAAAAATTAAATGAAATTTTAAATTTTAAATTAAATGAAAACAAAATTAGTGAAATATATAATTGAAGCTTAAAATATTATCAAGTATGTTAAAACATATTTTGAAATCTTGAAAAAAATTAAACGAAATTGAAAATATAAATATAAATTTAAGTTAAAAATAATTAGCGAAATATATATATCTAAGTTAGCAAAAATAACAGTTATGGTAGAGTAGAATGGAAGAACAAGACTTAAAAAAATTATTCTTAATAGATAGATTCAGTGAAAAATTCAATGATTACATGATAGATAATTAAAATAAAAAACAAGCATATCATCTCTCCACCCAAACATCCCAAACAATCACATTTTATCATCAACAATCACACGAACAATTGTTAGTGGCTCGATGATTCAATCAATTCCCCCGTCATCATCCTGGCAATAAAAAACCAATGCAGTGGTATCAGCATTTTGAGAATGAGGTATATAAGAAAATTGAATATCATCCCATGTCTCACTGAGAAGATTTTTGATGATATCAACCAAACCAGCCATTTTAAAAGTGGAATCATTGTTAAGAACATGCTGAACAACTTCTGCAGAATAACACTCAAGAACAACCATCTTCCTCCCTTTTCTCATGTATGTTTGGGCCATAAAAGATAGCCCAAAGATGTGCAGTCACAGGCACTACTAGGCCTATCATTCCTCCACAACTAGTTACCCAAACTTTATTACTGTCCCTAATAAGACAACCAACAGAAGCTTTCATTGCAAGCCTATTGTAGATACCCTTGACATTGATTTTGTAGTAGTTGTTTGATGGTTTTGACCAATTTCCCATAGTGTTTTCTATGTTTGTTTTATGGATGTGTTGAGTACTTGCAACAATGATAATTACCGTATTATATAGACAAGTGGTTTCATTAGTATTAATACAAAATAGGGTACAACCATTTAGTTTTAAAAGAAAATAAGTTACAATGTTTGAATTTTGACTATTACCATAAACCAACCTATGCATGTAGCTGTTGTTACAACCAAAGTTGAAAGTTCAAATTCTCAAATATATGCACAAACTACATACTACACATACTACAATTGAATAGTACAAAATATATGAAAAAAAGAAATTAACACTCTTTATAGATTTAAAAGAGTTAGTTACATAAGTATTTTCTTGTATTGAAAATGCATACCACAAAATAATATTCAAAATTTGATGAATTTTGAATCAAAAATACAATGCCTAAATTAAGGATAACTTATGATCAATAATGGCCTAATATATAAGCATAAACAGCAGGCCTAATATATAAGCAAAAAGTGAATGACTTATATATGACCAATATATGTATTTTGGCCTTCTATATAACCAAAAAATGCATGCCTCTTTAAGATTATAATTTCCATATTGGCTGCTTCACAATTGATGTCTTTCTTGCATTCCTAAATGCTTCAATTTTCCTCAAACCAATAATTTGTTTTCCCTTAAATCGTCCCCTATGTGGTTGAATTCCCAAAGGTGTATTATCCACTTTAACATTCTAGTTGTATGATTTAAAAATTCTACCTCAACTTTCTCCAATATTGAAAACAGGTTGTGGTTGTGTCAATGCCCTTATCACAGTAGGAGGATCACTTGACTTTTTAGAGGGAACACTTGTCTTGTTAGCACACTACGCCATAAACGGCCTAATGCAATACTTTTAGAATGCAACACTCATTTTCCGTTACATTAGCCTACTTTTTTTGAGCAACTGCAACACTACAAACAAAGCGTTGCATTATATTAGAAAGTTGTGTTGCAGTTCAATTGTAGTGTTGCACCTTGCAACAGTAGGGGAAAAAGCGTTGCATTTGGTGAGCAATTAGGACAAAAAATGATGATGTGGCATGTGGGACCCACGTGTGGGACCCACATTTGCTGATGTGTCACTGCTGACGTGGCAGGTGGACCCACCGGTGCTGACGTGTCATGTGTGGGGCCCACGTGTGGGACCCACATTTTGCTGACGTGGCACTGCTGATGTGGCAAGAAAGCGTTGCATTTGGTCCTTCAGTGTTGCAGTTGCACTTGGTGTTGCATTTGAGTTTTTGAGGGACCCACATTTTGCTGACGGGGCAGTGATGACGTCAGCATATGGGACCCACTTCTGCTGACGTGTTATGTGTGGGGCCCACATTTGGGGCCCATATTTTGCTGACGTGGCAAGAAAGCGTTGCATTTGGTCCTTCAGTGTTGCATTTGCACTTGGTGTTGCATTTGAGTTTTTGAGGGGCCCACATTTTGCTAACGGGGCAGTGATGACGTCAGCATGTGGGACCCACTTCTACTGACGTGTTATGTGTGGGATCCACGTGTGGGGCCCACATTTGGGGCCCACATTTTGCTGACGTGGCAAGAATGCGTTGCATTTGGTCCTTCAGTGTTGCATTTGCAC
>QRFB01007039.1:751-10793 GCA_008931105.1 Oenanthe javanica | reverse complement strand
GTTACATTATAAGATAAAAGTGTTACATTTGACTATAAAAAGTGTTACTTTAAAGAAAAAAGACAGTGTTGCAATAGAGGAAATAGTGTTACATTAGAGTCAAGTATTGTGTTGCATTTGATAGGTGGGCCCCACAATGCCACATCATCAGTGGGCCCCACTCAGCAGTGACACATCAGAATTGCCACGTCAGCAATGGGTCCCACTTGGTGGGGCCCATTGTTGACGTGGCAATTCTGACAAGTGGGGCCCATTGCTGACGTGGCAATTCTGACAAGTGGGCCCCACTGATGACGTGGCAGTGCTGACGTGCACTACTGACATGGATGTTGGGGCCTAGTTGCTGACATGGCAGTTGTGGGTCCCACCTTTTGACCCCATTTAATCAGTTTTTTTAAAAACTAATGCAACGCAATCTACTATTACATTTGGCCAATAAAGCGTTGCATTAGGGCCTTAATGCAACACTTTTCCTACTGTTACATTTGAAAACTAAAGCGTTGCATTAGATAGCAAATGCAGCGCTCGCAGATGCAATGGCAAAATCGCGTTGCATTAGGCCTAATGCAACGTAAAATGGGTCAAATGTAACAGAATGGCAGTGTTGCATCAGGCCATCTATGGCGTAGTGGCATTTGTCTTTGGAGCAGTTCTAGACTTAGGAGCAGTTGTCTTAAGAGCATTTCTACCCTTAGGAATTACCCTCTTCTGCTTACCTTTTGTAGTTGTTCCAACTACATTGTCTGGCATTATGGTAGATTTAACTGGATTATCTTCCCATGTTGCATTGACTTTCTCTGGTATAGATTTATCATGTTTCTACCATTCCAAATAAGTGAATAAAGTATATGAAAATGTAACAATAAATAATGAAAATGTGACAATAAATAATGAAAAAATAGTCATGAAGGGTACATTTGATGGACATGTTCTTGCAATGTGATTACTCTGTCCACAATAGCTAAACTTAAGTGTTGTATTTTCCCTTCTCAGATTGGTTGTATGATCTATCATATCTTTTAACATGTCATCATTTTTTTGTTCCTTTTTTTGGGTCTACCTAACTACACATTGATTTCAGGAAGGAGTGGTCCAGGATATGGCAATTTTTCCCAATATTGTTCACTATTAATATGTTCTAGTGTGTGAGCATATGTGTTTAAGAACATGTCCTTCTCGTATGTCTTGTGTATAAATGAAACTAAATCAAGATTTTTTCACTCAATGGTTTCACATGCATTATAGCATGGCAAATCAGTTAGTTCAAACTTGCTGCATGTATAATTCTTGGCCTCCAAGTCTACTATGATTTCATGACCACCATCACTCATTGTGCATAAATATTTACTATCACCTGACCACTCTACCATTACTCCCCCACTGTTGGCTACAACTCTAAAAATAAATCAGAGCATTATTAAAATTAAACCAGAGATTAATGAGAACTAATTAATCAAGCAAAAAATAAGGTCTTATTTGCTAACTTTTCTCATTGAATTAAGGCATATTGGATTAAGATAATATCTATGTAGTATCTTGTCCCTCCTAATTTGAATTCTTTTCATAACAACTTTGTGTATTCCTTGTAGTATTCCAATTTTAGGTAAATCCCTATAGTCTCTAATGCTATTATTGAAGACTTCACAATGATTTTTCATAATGATTGTAGAAAATTCACATCTAGACCACTGTGATCTTGGCTTCTCCAAGAGCCAATCATAACACTTTTCGAACAATTATAAATAAATTCAGAATAAACAACTACATTACAACAAGTATAATAAATAAACATGCATGATAATAAATATTTACACTACCTTTTTAAGCTCATTCATATGTTTTGTTAAATATATAGTCAGTTGTAGCTCTATCTCTCATCCACAGTAGAGTCATAAGTCCCCTACCTTTATGGAATTTTTTCATGTTATTGTACAGATGCATAACACATAATCTGTGCTCTGTATTTGGTATAATATTGTTCAGTCCATTGATTAAACCGTGCATGAAAAGAAAAAGACATAAATGCATGCATAATATAGGCACGTATGAGAATATATGTTTGTAATGCATTACCTTTTACCTATCTAATATATATGTCCATGCACCACTATTTTGGATGTCCACATCATCTACCAATAATTGCATAAACCAATTCCATGATTTAGTGTTTTCAGCCTCAACTACTGCCCAATCAATACCATCTTTCGAATCTGTCCCTAGAGTAGTTAGCTTGGTCCCTTTAGATGACAACTATCAAGCCAATAAGAAGTCTACAACCAACTTTAAATTCCCTATTCACAGGTCCTAGGAATACATAAAATCTCTTAAACTTCTCATTTCTTCTCTAACTGAGCTTCTTCTAAAACCAGTCCAAGGGTACTATCAGGCATGGCTTTTGTAACTACATTCACGTAGTCTCATAATAAACTATATTTTACCTTATGGTTGTGATTGATGTGTTCTAGTACAAATTTTTTAGCCCTACCAACAGTGTAGATGCTAACATCACACCTCTATTCATTCACTGCCTTTTTATACATAGTAGGTATTGGCCATGTAGGATTCATTCTAATATCATTTTTATTATATTGTGTAATCTACCTTGTAATTATGTGAGCTTGCTTAAATGTTTTAGAACTAGTATTGTTCTTCATATATTCATTTTCGATCTCATTTCTGATATCATTTCCGATCTTTGCTTTCAATTCACCGATTATATTCATCTCGTCACTAGTTATCTTCTATGACATCGTTGTTATCATCCATTAGGGAGCAAAACCTGAGATAATCAAATAATACAAATCACACACAATAAAATTATATGATGCGAAAAATTCACCTTCCAACTTATATTATTAATTTGTTATCAATAATATAACAAATCATTCAATCATAACTCACGGTATTTCCAAACCTACATTGCTAATTAGACTAGTTATTAACAATACAACTAATCAATGATACTCAAATATAATAATACTCAAGCATCCGCTCTTTAAGAGATACTTAAAAGTTAAATCTACATATTTGAGAATATCAATCAAACAAATTATGACAATGTATATATAGTCATCCCAAACTTAACCACCAAGACTTACCATACTTGTTACACAAGTTTTCTCACATTTGTTATACAAGTCTTACCATTCTTAGTACCTATTTACCTACCTTTGTGACCAAAATATATCACCTATAAAAATTGTCCAACTATAATTATTACCATCTAAAATAATTATCTAAATACAATTATTATACTAACCATATTTGTCTTAGATCACCCAAAATCCATACTAGTATATTGGGTTTAACCGAACATCATCCTCGTCTTGCATTGACTTTCAATATATTTTTACATGTATCACTAATTACAATTACAAAATCACTCATTACACATACAGAAATCACCAATAACATGAATTTATAAAAATCATCAAAAATTAATAATTTAGATTTGATTTTCTTTTTACATTTCTTTCTGAGATTTGATTATTGATTGTTTAAATAAAGAGATGATTGCTATAGTGATAACATTATTTGAATGTTATTAAGTTATGTGAAGTGATAGTAATTAGTTATTATAAGTGGTGAAAAGATATAATACAATATATATATAGGCTTTTGCTCAAATAGAAATCAAGTCAAAGCTAGAAACTAGAAACCAATACTAGTCATTCATTTTTTTATTCAAAATACACCTCACCCACTTCCCCATACCATCCCCAACTGGCCCCTTCCCCAACCCATCCACCCAACCCAGCTCCCCTCCCCACCACTGCCACCGCCACCGGCCCTCTCTCCCCTGCAACCCAGCTCATTCCCTCGCACCCCAGCCTCCGTTCCCCCCCCCTCCCATCTTCACCCAGCCTCCTTTGCACTTAACCCTCGTTTTCGCCATCACTCCCAGCCCCCAACACTATTTCGGTTCCTTTCTTATCATCTTTGCTGTCAACAATCTCTCTCTCTGATCTTTACTTTTTTTCTCCATATAGACACACTCTCTCAATTTATACTTTTCTTCTATCCATATATATATATATATATATATATATATGCATACAAATTTATGTGTGTAATATTATCACTCCCTCATAAATAGTAAGCACTTTCGATTTCGGTGTCAATTTTCATGAATTTTCACTCCATTTGCTATTAACTATGATGATTTTCTGATAGTATAATGATAAATGAGTTGTTTTAATTTTTTGATAATGAGAATTAGTAATGTAAGGTAATATTTTTATCGGAGATTATATATGTTGTTTGGTAGTTGTGATGTCGATGGTTACATCTGTTAGTGAGATTACGAAACTGTATGAATAGTAATCGTGATAACTCAACCGTAGAACAGGACATGTAAATAATATCATGTCTACACGGAAATCAGGAAGAAATGATATTAGGTCCTGAAGTATCGTAGAAGGACGGTTGAATACGATACCCACAATAATTTAAATTCTTTTCGGAATTTGTGAATAAATAAATTATTGCTTCAGAGTGGGTTTGGCTATTTGTAGTGTTTAGGGAAGTTGCTTACTAATTTTCTGTGTCTCTGGATAAATCAATAAAGTTCAAGAATATTAGCAAGAAAATAAATGGGACAAGATTCGGGGAATATATCTTTTATATATATACCCGGAGGTTGCTACACCCAGTTAAAAATATAACTGGTTCTCGAATAACAAAATGAGTTCTTCGCTACTAACACAAAAATATAAGGCTCAATTCATATACAAATATATCTAAATTAGTACAAGAAAAAACTGAGTCCTAGGGAGTGATATCTAGGAGCCCTGAGCATTTTTCATTAAAGAACCGGGTCTTAATATCTGACCGGAAGCAAGGTATGAATGTGTATAAATTAGCTCTTCTTGTTCCGGCCATGGCTGCTCTCTACATATTTGTGTTTGAAGAAGACGACTCTTGAAATAGTGGCTCTCATCTTCTTATCTGTGTAGACTTTTTAAATCAATAAAATAAGATGTTATAATTTGATTGGCTGGGGGATAAGTGGTGCTTGAATTGTTTAATTGCGCCAATGTATTTTTGTTGCGCCCTATACATGTAATACACAGGCGAGGCGCAGAAATGTAGTATAATTTTAACCTAGTCAAGTGGCCCCACTTCAACATTTTTGGTGCATCAAGAACATTTGTTATGCCTTTAAAATTATGTTACGCCAAAGAAGTGTTGTTGCGCTGATATTCATTTACATGGTCAAAGTGCAATTTGATCACTGCACTTTGACCCTCTTTTCATTACTTGACTGAAATTCACCAACTTTCATTTCTTGTACCAAAGTCTTGTCACATTACACCCTATACCGCTTTTTCCGTTCTTTGAATGTAGTTCGGAAACTTTCACTTTTCATACCAAGGTTGTGAAACTTTGCACCATGCACCTTTTGAGTTGTTTAGTTTTTTGGTTGTAGCCTCTACAAATCACTTTTCGTACCTAAATAAATAACCGATCTTTCCAAGTACGTTCTTCAACTTAACATTTCTTCTATAGTTAATACTCAGATTCCTTTCACAAACTGCTGACGCCTAGTGCAACTGGTATGGTTCACAAATGAATAACTTTGATCCAGGTCTTCGTATTATAGCCTTACGTACATTGTTAAGTTTGCAGCAACTTCATTGTTTTGAACACTAACTGTCAATAAACATAGTACTTTCACTGGAACTTTTTCTGGTACTTAGACAATGTCTCCATTATTACCACAATCTTGAATACATCATTTTGTTCTTCACTGACGCTTGAACATACAAATGAACTTCTTTCAGTGAGTATAACTCCAAGACTGCAACTGTCTTCTTAATCCTTTATCTTTACCATGTCTTCAATTCTTCTAGATTCCTATGCTTCGAACACTGTCTCTTTTCAGAATTGTTGAAGATTCAATATAAAAGTATCACTAGAAGATTTCAATGTATTAGAAATGATTGAAGATAGACAGTGTTTGAAGTATAGGAATCTAGAAGAATTGAAGAGAAGGTGAAGACAAAGGTTAAAGAAGACAACTGCAGTCTTGAAGTTATACTCACTAAAAGAAGTTCGTTTATATGTTCAAGTGTCAGTGAAAAATGGAGAATGAAGTATTCAAGATTGTGGTAGTAATGAAGACGTTGTCTAAGTATCATAAAAGATTCTAGTGAAAGTACAGTGTTTATTGATAGACAATGCTTGAAAAAATGAATAGTTGAGGATAAGATAACTGACATTAGCTGCAAGTAAAGAACATTCTAATCAGTGTTTGTCATCTATGAACTAGACCAGTGCATTACACGTCAGCACAACAAGAAATGAATTGTCTCTACACACTTAAGAAATCCGTTAACTACAAGAGGAATTGATGATAGACAAATAAATTATTTCAAAGGTATTTCTGAAGTCAAGTGAAGTGAAAGTCAAAGGCTAGTCAAAATTAAGGACAAGTTAAAGTCAAGACAAGTCAAGATTGACTACTAGAGTTCAATCTAGTGCCTTAGGCGCCCATAAAATCTATTTATACTTATAGGCACCCTTTAGCTTGAACAAAACTCAAAGGCGCCCTTTAGCTTGAACAAAACTCAAAGGCGCCCTTTATCTTGAAAAAAACTCAAAGGATCCCATTAGCTTGAACAAAACTTAAAGGCGTCCATTACCCTGATCAAGACTCAAAGGCACTCATTAGCTGGATCAATAGCTAAAAGCACGCATTAGATATATCAAGAATTAAAAGTGCCCATCTTCGTTCATATGATTTAGGGGTTTTGGTTTGAGTGTCCCCATCTTCGTTCTGTGCCCCTGGTTGTGGGCTCTTTTCAATATTAACATCCATTTGGGAGGATGCCAATGAGATGTGGTAATGTTTTTGTTACCATCCATAACCTTTTGAGAGACTGTGGAGTGGCTTAGTTTAAGTTGCACATCCTCACTCTCCTTATTCTTCTGGGTTCTTTGATGTACCCCAGTTCCCTCACCAGAACCATTTCCAACTATACTATCAATACTAGATTTTTTTTATTTTCTTGGATTTTACAACAACAGGTTTTTGGGAACTTGTTGAGGTTGGTTTCATAGATTTGGGTTTGGAAATTGGTTATGTGTCTTGGGCAAGAGAGTTGGAGTCAGTGCTAACACCCTCCATAGCCATAGAAGTTTGAGGTTGGGAAGAAGTTAAGGTAGAAATAAATACACGAACAAAAGGTAGATAGATCAATTCCACATTACTGTGAAGATTGATCCTTACTAAGTCTTTGAAGACCCTTTTTTTTTGGACCCAACAATCCAAAGTTTCTGTACTCCTGTCAATCTCAATATCCTTGAAAAAATGGTTAATAATAATCATGATAAATCTAGCATAGTAAATATGATTAGACCTATTAATCTTATTTCCCAATTTGACAGATATTTCATTGAGTAACATGTTTCCTAAGTTGTGATATCTATTATATAAAATGTTATAACCTATTTGTTGGATACTTGTAGTTATTGTATCAAAATTACTAACTTTACTAGAAAAACACTTTATTATAGCATCAAAGAAATATGACCATTGCTTTCTTAGATTTTTTTTAACTATACTACCTAAACTAGCATCAGGAGCAATGTAATTGATTTCCCTAAGCATAGTTCTAATGTCTATGTCAGTGGGTGCATCTTCAGTATTGTTTGCAAGAATGTTTAAACACTCATCCAAGACCATAGTGGTTAGAATATACCTTTGTCCTTTGCAATTAAAGAAAATTGAGGAAAAATCATCTACTACCTCAGATGTTGTCCATAATTCTTAAACTAAATTGCACACTATCTTTGGTGCTTTTGAGAGGGCCTTTGAGACTCTTGAATTGCTCAGGATTTCCATTAGAGGATGAAATTCTGTTGGGACTTCCTCTACCATAGTGCACGCAACAAAGTTGTTGAGTTCATAGTAGAATCCTGATTGTGAGACTTTCTTTGATGATGACATAATCGTGTTTATAAATATAGAAATAAAATGACTGGCCAACTTATTAGTGTTGAAGCAAAAAGTAATAAGTAATAAGCAGATTGGGGGTTCTTAGCAAAAGAGAAAGAGGGAGAAATAGATTAAGAGTAAGAGAAGTAAGTAAAGCTCAAGTGAACTTTAACACAGCTATTTATATTTTTCAAAACTAAATAGGTGCTTTAATTTCTCAATCGATTTAATTCCCTCAATCAGTTGCTAAAAAGTAACCGTTGGAAATATAGAAATGAAAAGTAGAAATTACCAATTTTGGCAAACGACTGTTATACATACATGGATGTATGTATTAATCAATTGATAAAGTAAGAAATCAACGGTTAGATATTGTACAGGTCAATTGATGACATGGACTCTAAAAATTCCAGGTTATCGATTGATAACTAACATTTCCATCGATAGATAGTACTATCCATCGATAAACAAATATATCATCAATTGATATATTTATCTGTCGATAGCTGTAAATATCCATTGTTATAAAACTGTTCATCAATTAATTATTGAAAAAATTAACAGATTAACATAATCAATGGCTACAAACTAAAACTAACACAAATAAATAAATTGTCAGACATTTAACAGATTAAACATAGTTAAGCATACCAAAATCGCAGACCAATCTATTGAAAGTAGATTCATCTAATGGTTTGGTAAAAATGTCTTCAAGTTGTCTTTTACTACGGAAAAAATATAATTCAACAGTACCATTCATTACATGTTCCCTAATGAAGTGATACCTTATGTCATTGTGCTTGGTTCTGGAATGTTGCACATGATTTTCTGTTATTGCAATGACACTTTGTTATCACGGAAAATAGGAATCTTATTCATGTTGAACTCATAGTCAAATAGTTGATTCCTCATCCATAATATTTGAGCACAACAACTTCCAGTTGCAATGTATTCAGCCTCTGCAGTGGATGTAGACACTGAATTTTGCTTCTTGCTAAACCATGATACAAGCTTGTCTCCTAGAAATTGACAGGTGTCTCTGGTACTTTTTCTGTCAATTTTGTAACCTGCACATTCTGCATCTGAATAACTAATTAGATCAAATCTAGAGTTATTAGGGTACCAAATTCCAAGATTTGGTATTCCTTTGAGATATCTGAATATTTTTTTATTGCAGCCAAATGAGATTCTCTAGGATCAGCTTGAAACCTAGCACAAAGACATATACCAAACATTATGTCCGGCCTAATTGTAATTAAATAAAGTAATGAACCAACCATGCCTCTATAACTTGAAATGTCCACTTTAGCTTCCTTAGTATTCAATTCAAGTTTAGTTGCACTGGCCAAGTGAGTTTTTGCATCAGAACATTCATTTAAGTCAAATTTCCATAATAAGTCAGAAATATATTTAGTTTGATTTTTGAAAATACAATCTTTAATTTGTTTGACTTGCAAACCAAGAAAATAGGTAAGTTCTCCCATCATGCTCATTTCATATTTACTTTGCATCAACTTAGCAAACATTTGATAAAGTTTCTCATTAGTTGAGCAAAAAATAATGTCATCTACATACTAGAATCATAGATCCACTAACATTTCTATGAAAGTGAACTTTATCAACAATACTGTTAGGTCCAATATCATCATAGAAGGGGGGGTTGAATATGATGTGGTAGAAATTTTAGTTAATTTGCGGAAGTGTTTGTGTTTTTAAAGAAATGAACTTGACAGTTAATAAAACACAAAGCTGGAAAATAACAAGTTATTATTAAATCCCTGTGGTGCTACAAATCTAATCAAATGATTAGCTGCAGTGGGTTCAAAACAATATTACAACAATATACAGTTGGGTGAAATAAATGTCTAGCTTTAATGGAGCTTCCCGGCTGTGTGTGTTGAATGCTTGAAGATGATGACCTATTAAAATAATTGATTTGAACCCATATATATTTGTAGACTTCTTGGAAATTTGTTTTCCACAATGCTAAGTCCTGAGTGGCGCCTGCACAGTGGTAGTGGTGTAGGGGCGCCACTTGAAGTATGTTGCATCTGTTGTCCTGAGTTGCGCCTTGAATATATGAGTTGCGCCTATACAGTGGTT